>CADDIJ020000497.1:0-77264 GCA_902809745.2 Tetradesmus lagerheimii | reverse complement strand
TGAGTCGCCGGCAGACGCGCAATGCTTGTTTGATTGCTTGCAGTTGTTTTGTGAGATCACTGGCATGGAAGTCAACATGCAGCCTAAGAAGACGTGTGTGGTGGTGTTCCGTGGCAAACGTGTGCCACGCCCGCGCTCAACTGCGTTCACGTATGGTGGTCAGCCCCTGAGCATTCAGAGCAGCTACACATACCTTGGTGCAGTGTTGCATGAGACCAAAGGTCTGCAGCCGGCAGTTGATGCTTTGGCAGCGTCTGGGCTCAAGGCCATGCATACCCTCTTGGGCCGCTTCCGTAAGCAACGCATCACACAATACGACATGAAGTGCCACATGTTTGACATCATGGTTGAGCCTGTTATGTCATACGCATCTCATGTGTGGGGCCCCGAGTTGTGCCATACAGGCTTGTTCAGGCGCACAGGGTGGCGCATGTCTGCAGCGGACAAGGTGCATGTGTCATTCCTTCGCTACATGACTGGGGCTGGGCAACGCTCCAGCATTGATGTGCTGATGCGCGATCTTCACCGCTCGCCTGTTCAGCACCGTTGGGTTGTGCTGGCGGCGCGCTGGTGGGAACGCCTTAGGGCCATGCCCGTTGATCGTCTTGCGCGGGTTGCGTGGGTGTCGGATGTGGAGTTAGCATTGAGTGGTTGCAAAACTTGCTGGACATACTATCTGCTGCACACTATGCAACGCCTTGGTGTTATACAGCAGGCTGCATGGCGTGAGCCTGGGGTGACGGCTGCAAGTGTATGTGGGCTTGAGTTGCATGCTACAGCCGTGTCTGCTGCCCTTGCACGCTTGGTTAAGCAGGGGTGGGCCGATGCAGGTGCGGAGGATGCTGACCCAAGAACAGCACCAAGCAATCATGTTACTATGTGCACACATGCTGCCTGGGTGCATCCTATGGAGGCTGATGCTGCTTTTGACCGCAACACACAACCTCAATACATGCAATTATGCTTGCCGTTCAGGGTGTTGCAGTGCCTTGCACGGCTTCGCACTGGGGCTGCACAGTTGGAGGTGCAGCTGGGTAGACATGCCCGCCCTCGGGTGCCCAGGCAGCAGCGGTTGTGTAGACTGTGCTCGTGTGCTAATCCTGTTGCAGCTAGCCGAGCAGTTTGGCGCACACGCGTGCACGCCCGGACTGGGACCTATGACAATGTGGAGGATCTCAAACACTTTCTGCTAGAATGCCCTGCATATGACCACTTGCGCGGTGCCTGCCCTAGTGTGTTCTATCCTGCGGGTACTGTAGATCGCTATGCTAACGAGTTGGTGCCGCGCATTCTAGACTGTGAGGATCAAGAGGGCTTGGCTGTGGTGGTTTATCAGATGTGGTTGTATCGCTCAGTGTTGCTGGGGTTGTCCCCTGACCATCAAAGTGTGCCAATTCAGCCTGAGGGTTATGTCCCTGTAGATGACGCCTTAGACGCTGTTGCTCCTAGCCCGTGATGAGTTTAGGTTACTTGACGAGTTACACATGCATCCTGTCACATTATTGGTTTGCTGCCGCCTTTATGCCGCCTTAGTTGCCCTGCCTATCTCTCTGGCTGTGTGATCTTGACAACATGCTTTTTGGTTGGTGTGCTTCTTCAGCACATGCTGTTGGCTGATTGGGGTGTGTCACTGACACACCGCAGATATAATCTTATGCTCAATCTGGAGAGACCCTGTGCTCAACGGATGGCCTCAATCTGCTACATTGTGTGCTCATCTTCTTTCGTCATGCGTTGACATTGTGCTCATTTTGGGGTGGCTCATACCATCTGAGATGGTGACTGGACCCACATGTAACTACTCTCTCTCAAAAAATTATTATAAAAGTGCCAGATGGCGTGTACAAGGTGTACTGCAACGTGCAGAGGTGCACCTGCACATTGGTCAACGAGGTGACCAAGAAGAAGCATGGTGGTGTCAAGCTGGAGTATACTGCTACAACTGCTAGCGACGGCGCCTTTGTGGCAGCATTTGTCGTGCAAGGAGAGCTGTATCCCACAGCAAAGGCATGCGAAAAGTGTGCTGGGCCATACAGCTTCTGCAGGAATTGCTGATGTTGGCTATGCACGTCAAGCCCTGACCTGGTGGCCACTGGCAGGGCAGGTCTACATTCATAGCTGATTGCTGGCCATACGGCTTACTCGGAGTTGGTCACTGGCATACTAGTAGCCACAGGTTTGTGTCGGTTATGAATGACTGATATTTTGTCACGCTGTCACAGCAGCAGAAATGGCTCTGCTTGCCGGCCCGGCAATGCCGGGTGCCACTTCACTAGCTGGGCTGGTGTGCATCTGCAGCTGTGAGGTGCATTGTATGGTTGCATGCCTGGTACGAGGCGTTTGTGTGACAAGGTCAATCCTGTACCACACCAGCTGCACATCAGTGGTGCATACTGAGTAACCAGCACTCGAGTGCTACACGACGGGAATGTGCACGTTACCACAGTAACCAACACCAGCATTTTCACGAGACAACATAGCAGGCATTACTTTGAGACCGGTGCTTCTTTTCTCATATCCTCTCAGGTCATGCATACGCGCTTGGCATGGTGCTGCGTGAATGCTTGACCTCAGCCGTTGATTTCACTGCTGCACGCTGCTCGTGCTGATACAAACGGCAGTTTAAGTGCTTTGTCTATAAGCCATAAGACACCAGTCACCTCTTAGGGTTGCTACGGAGTCAATATGTACTGCTTAACAAGAAGCTCAGGTGGTTGAACAGAAACACCAACACCTAAGCGACCGCAACTTGCGATTGCAAGAGATGTCCTCAGCCAGCACAACCTCAGCAAAAGCGCAGCAGCTGCAGCAGCTGCTGTTGCTGCTGGGTGCTGCGCCAGACCTGGCCATCTTGAGCTCTAGGTACTGCAGAGTAAAGCAGCGGAGGATGCAGCGACAAGGCAGCAGCGCAGAGTTGCTGCTGCTGGTGGCAGCTGCTTTGAGCAATGGCCTGCAGCACATACAGCCACTGCTGCAGACACAGGAAGAGCTGCCCATGGAAGCTCTCCAGTGCATCAATGAACTGCTGGCGCTGATGACACGATGTGACCACAATCCGCTAATCAGCTCCACAGAGCATCTGTGGCACCGGGAATTGACACAAACGGGTGAGCACAAACCTCATCGTCAGGCTTCAGTGTTCACACTTCCTGACATTTTGAAATGCCAGCAGTGCGGATCTGTCCACCGCAGGAGGATCTGTTTCATCATCATCATCATCAAATTACCAAATTACGCGGGAGGATCTGTTTATCACGGAAGGGTGATCATCCTGCAGTCATGACAAGTGCAGCACAGGCTTGATCCAGCAGCATTTAAGCATGATAAATGCTGCCTAATCTGGCCAATATACTCTGTGGCTGCTGTGTACTTGCCCTGCTGCTGCTGATGCTGCACACAGGCCTGCCAGCAGCAGTTAGTGCAGCATGCAATGGACTGGCAGCACGGCTGCAGCACCACCAGCAGCAGCACCAGCAGCAGCAGCGAGACCGGAATACCTGCGAACCTAGCGCACGTTCGACGGCATTGATTAGCGTTCAGGTAGCTGGCGTGTGCAACTTGCTGTTGAGGCACCACAACTCACGATACCGTGACGGCGTCTGTGCAGAGTTGCACCGTGCAGCAAACTGCTTGATGCTGGTGATGCTCAGTTCAACGCACGTTCTTGGCAGTGCAGCGGCCAAAGAGGTGTCGAGAACGGCTTGTGACCTATATCAGAGGTTGCTGAACATAAGCAAGCTGATATCAGAGATCAGACTGCAGACGAAGCTGCGGGCAGAGATCCAACTGCAGACGGCACAGCAGCTGATGCAGGAGCTGCAGCCTGGTGATGCAGAGGAGCTGCCTGCAGCAGAACCGCTGCAGCAGCTGCAGGGCATGCATTCACAGAACCTGTCTTCACAGCAGATCAGCACGGCACCAACAATGGCAGATCTGCTGATAGCAACACCACAAACACAACACATGAGTGGTGACGACGCATGGCACGACACCAGCAGCAGCGCACAGCAGGGGACAGCAGCACAGGTTGCACACGCAGGCAGTAGTGCAGCTGGCAGACACCAGTGCATCAGCGATGACATACAGCTGCTACACTTCAAGAGCGCGATTTGAAATCAGAGTGCTGGAGCTGGCTCTGTTTGGCTGCCACCTAGAGGCTGCAGCGTCAGCCAGTGCTAGGGGAAGCAGCAGCAGCAGCAGTAACAGTAGCATTGCTGGTGTTGATGGCATCAACACCAGCAGCAGCCAGCTACTTACTTCTTTAGGCGTAGCAACTACTGAGGCACAGCTGCTGTCCAAGGTCAGGTCAGGTGCGCAAGGCAGGGACGTGCAAAGCCTGGATACCCTTGCTGCTGACTTCGTGAAATGCTGCCAGTCAATTGCCAATACGATAGAAGACTATGGCATGCCCTTCAACTTGGCAAGTATCAGCAGCACAACCAGCAGCAGCGACAGCAGCAGCAGCAGCACTGCCTCTAGCCCTGAGGCTGTAAGCAGGCTACCACCCTGGCTGTTGCCCATGCTGTCAACTGCTGTGCAAACAGCAGTGGAGTGGCCTGGTGACAGACAGGTGGCGTTGCTGTTTGAATGTGTGGATCTGTGTAGAGCATGCATAGACGCAGTGCTTGATGCAGTGCCTGCTGATGCAGCTGCAGCAGCAGCGACAGCAGGGCAATCAGAGCCAGTGGCAGTGCGTGCCGCACAATCAGCAGCAGCGGAGATCAACGCGGCAGCCATTGAAGGGAGACACCAAGCACAGAACTTCATGCGGGAACTGTCACGCCTCCTGCTGCACAAGCTAGGATGTGCTGTTGTAGAAGCAGTGCGGTTTCAGCAGCAGCAGCAGCAGCAGCAGCAGCAGCTGCTGCAGGCAAGCATTCGCTACCTGCCACAAGAGGCATGGCTGCTGCTGAGAAGCTACTCCCTGCTTGTTCAGCAGCTCCAAACTGATGGTAGGTGTGATAGTGACTGCAGGAATGACCTGGGAGCAATCACCAGCAGCAGCTGCCACTTCATGCCCACGAGGCAAGATGCTTGATGATGACCCGATCCGGTGACCTGTACATGAAATAAAAACCCTTTGCAGAGTACTATGCCTTCGGTCGTGTCTGATGCGTGAAGATCAGCACAAATGCTGTGTGCTGTATTTCACTGATTGCAGGTGCGGCAGTCCAGGAGCTTGCTGCTGCCTTTCAAGAGAGGCCCGCACATAGCGCTAGGATGGTGGAAGCGACACTGTTGGTTGGTCAGGCTGCAGGGCACGGAGAGGCAGCGGTAGTTGCGCTCGTGCGACTGCTGCTAGAACCTAACATTTTGGCAGCAACCAGCACATCATGTGGGCAGGCAGGATCCTCATCCCAGCAGAGGTTTGGGCTGCTGCTTACAGCATGCAAGTTGCATCATCAGCTGTTGGAAGAGGCCTGTGATTTGGCTAACGACAATAGCTGCTGGTTCACACAGCTGACAGCTATTGTAGCATACAGCAGAGGCTCAGCTGATGCGGGGCCACACACAAACAGACGTGATGACAGGGGAAGCTCTACTGCAGCCTCTGCTGCAGATGATTGCTTTCCCAGCAGCAGCAGCAGCAGCAGCAGCAAGGGTGGGGGTGGGGTTGTGGCGCCTGAAAGCTGCTGGGCTGGGCTGACAGCGCGCATAATGCTGCTGTTGTGCAAGCACATGACGCTAACAGCAGCACCAGCAGTGACAGAGGTGGCGGATTATGCCAGCTCAGAGGACACCCGGCGCAGGCTTACAAATGACAGGCAGCAGGAGGAGCAGCAGCTGCAGCAGCAGCAGCGGCCCTCTGGTCTGCCGGCACCAACAACGGCATTGGCCTGGCTGACAGAAATCAAAGCAGGCGTCGTGGCAGCACTTGAAGCGGGCGCCGGCGATGGCACTTCTATGCAGTCGGATCCACAACAGGCTGGTGAGATTACAACGACAGAGACACAACAAGCACAATGGACGCTTCTGTTATTGAGCATGACAGCTCTTGGAGAGCAGCTAGAGGGGCTCAGCAGTATGAACCAGCTGCTGTCATCATCGTCAGCAGCTGCCGCAACAAGAAGCACAGACGGAAGCTCAGCAGCGGCTGATCTGCACAAGTTGATCAAGCAGCAGACCAAGCTGCAGGGAGCTGTCCACAAGACGCTTGTAGATATCCAGTCGAGGCCTACAACGGCGTCGCTGCAGTTGGATGAGCGCGTGCAATAGCTGGGATTGCGGCAGCTGCTGCAGCAGCTGCAGCAGTTTGCAGAGGGCGTGTGTGCCGCGCTACCGCAACGCCACTGCTGCAACAACCCTGGATGCACAAAGCTGGGCGTCCTGAGTGAGGTGGGGCTTGTGGCAGGCGCAGGCAGCAGGTGCAGCCGCTGCAGGGCCTGCTACTACTGCAGCAGGGAGTGCCAGCTGGCTGCGTGGCCACTGCACAAGCCGATTTGCAAGCGGCTGCAGGAAGCAGCAGCCAGGGCTGGCAGCACCTAAGCAACTGCATTGGATGTGCAATGCTGTATGAAATGCGAGCTTGCATGCAAGCACTGGCAGTATAGTTTTCTTAGGGCGCGGAGATGGTGGTGACGCCGCTGCTCAGCAAGCACAGCCTGCCCATCAGTTATGACTCTTACTGGGCCAGTGGTGAATACGGTTAGGCAGCACCCTGCAGGTTGTGTTGCCCATCAGTGTTGTGCTGACACACGTCACGAGCTTATCATAGGAGAGCTGCTGAGATTGCAATCTGCCAGGTGTCTTAGCAGGATGGGCATGATTATTTTCATGGGATTAACCTAGTGTACACTAGTCGTAGCATGCCTGCCATTCAGTTCGCAGACTGTGGGCATGTCGCGAATGCCATGATGATCTGTCAGTTTCAAAGTTACAGGCAGTTGCCTGGTGACCCTCAAGCGTTGGTGATCTGCCGAAGTGCATGTCATGTGCAGGACGCCCTTCCCGGTCGTACCAATGCTTCACCACCACAGTGTCACCACAGGAACTGCAGTGCATAGCTGGCTGGCAGCGGCGCTGGCTCAGATGCGTCCGAAGTTTGTTATCAGAATCTTCCTGTGATGCCGTGTTAGCCCATCTCAATTGTTGCAGCTGTAACGTTATCAAGTCACAGAGTTGTGTGATCACATAGCACAATGTATCGGCAGAGCAAAGCAAAGCAGTGCGGCGCCGCGCCCGAGACAGGTGACCAGGACACTGGTTATTGCTGGTTCTCCTGGGAGGCTAGACTTCTGCTAGCGGTTTACATCAAGGGAAAGGGATAGCACACGAATCTTCTTCTTCACTTCATACACCAGCATCAACTGGATGTGCAACATACGCACCAGCTGCAGGCACTGCCTGGCAGGCAGTGACCTGGCACAGAGGGCTAGCTAGGTCTTTGGAATGTGTCACTCTGTCAAGGCCGTGGCCATGCCTAGCGCAGGTCTACAGACTAACTTGGTGTTTTGATATTACTCTTTGCGCAGACATAGCAAAGCAAGCTCCACAGGCCGAGCTGCAACGAGACTGCACAAGCACCCCAAGCATCGTTTGGACAAGGCGTGTGCAGCTACACTGAAGTTCTTTTTGCCGTAGTCTTTGTTTCCTTTTTGTCCCAACCAGCAAGCAGGGCCCTTGCTGGCCCTCTGCAGCAATCATGTTCGTGGCTACCTATCTCGGCTCGTGTGCAGCGAACATGGCAGGATACTGTGCCTGCTGGACATGCACAAACGTATCGCAGGCTTGCATGAAGCGCAGCGCTCGTGTGGCCTACAGTTTCTTGTTCTTCCTGGCCATCGTCATCTCCTGGATCATGCGGGACTTTGCCAGGCCACTGATCGAGAAGATACCATGTAAGCCTGTCTGTATTGCAGCCACTTGCCATGCCTGCTGCTGCTGCTGCTCCAGCATCCTGCGCATCCACCTGCTGCTGCTGCCCACTGTATCACCAGCCTAGCTTTGCACATCCTGCAGCTGCTGAGTATCCCTTTTCAGAGCTCAACATTGTGCAACGTCACAGCACAGGCCCTAGCGGCACCCTCACAGCAGCAGCAAGCACAGAAACACCAACGCTTCCTACGCCCTGGCTCATCTTGCTATTTTTACTTGTCCTGCAGGGATCATGCGTGCTGCAACTGGCTTTGAGCCCAGCGACAAGTGGTTTGGCCAGCAGGCAGTGTACCGCATCAGCATGGGCAACTTTCTGTTCTTTGGCTGCATGTCCCTGGCGCTGCTTGGTGTAAAGTACAAGGGGGAGAAACGAGGGCAGCTGCTGCAGCATGGCAACTGGGTGATCAAGCTGGTGGTGTGGATCCTGTTCAACGCGCTGCCGTTCCTGTTCCCCAACGGCATGGTGCAAGCATACGGTGCGTGCAGCTCTGCCAAGCACAGATGCAGCTGCTGCAGTGCTGGCGCAGGACAGCCGCTATCAGCAGATTCATTTACAACTGCAGCTGCGCATCAGCAGTGCAAGCAGCGTCAACGCATCAACTGCATGCTAGGCGTGCGCGCATCATTTGCGCAGCAGCTATGTCAGCACCGCCAACTTGGCAGCACAGCAATGGATATGATCGTACAGCAAAGGTCAGGCGTTATAGAACTCCTATACAGAAAGCAACAGCAGGTACTGCTGCACGGGGCAACGACAGCAACAGCTGCACCTCTCAGAACATCCACGCGGCTGCAGTGGCAGTGATTGTCTGTGCACATCACACAGCAGTTGCTTGTGCCCACGCATATGTTGTGCCCACCATTCAGGCCATGTTGCTGCCACCTCTCCCACCACTGATCAGCAGCATGTCATACTTCTGCGGCTTCACATGCCTGTTGCTGCTTCTTGTCGTTTGCTTGTGTATCTTTGCAGGTTGGGCAGCTCGTTTTGGCAGCGGGCTGTTCCTGGTGATCCAGATGATCATCCTGCTGGACTTCACGCAGTCCTGGAACGACGCGTGGGTGGCAAACGGCGAGCAGGACGAGCGCTGGCTGTACGGGCTGCTGGCGCTGACTGTCACATGCTTTGCAGGCGTGCTCGGCATCTCAGGTGGGGCAACGGTGTTGGTTGGTTGGTTGTCATGTGGGTGCACCTGTGCCTCCGGGCCTGGCTGTTATTGGCGGTGGGCGCAAATGAGCATCTTCCTCTTGCTTGCTGGTTACAAGGCTGTGTATTGGTTCTCAATCTGCCCATTCTTTGCACGCAATGTTTCTGCTTGTACATCGGTTTTACCTAATCATGTTACTTCTCCTTGCTTCCCTCATCCTGCAGGTGTGCTGTTCTACTTCTTCAAGCCGTCTGGCGCGGGCAGCTGCTCCCTGAACGTCTTCCTCATCACAGCCAGCCTGCTGCTGTGCATCGGCTTCTCGCTTCTGTCTCTGCTGCCCATGGCTCGCAACGGCAGCCTCTTCCCTAGCAGCACGACTGCGCTGTACCTCATGTACCTCTGCTACTCAGCGCTGCAGAGCGAGCCGAGGGACTATGAATGCAATGGCTTGGGGCACAGGCTGAATGCAGCGAGTGGCAGCACGCTGGTGATCGGCATGTTGGTGACGCTGCTGTCGGTGGTGTACTCGGCGCTGCGTGCAGGTGGGTTTGGCGGGACTTGGGTGTGGATATGGAAGTGCATTGTTGCTGCTACGATGGACAGGTGCTGGGGGCATTGTTTGTAGCAGCGAGCAAACCGTGAAATCTTGCTGTGCTGTACTGGGTGTGGATTTGGGAGTGCATGCGTGCTGCTACGATGGATGGTTGCTGGTGGCATTGCCTGCAGCAGCGAGAGAACCCTAAAGTTCCCTGATTGCTGTGCTGTAGTGGTTAGTGTGCTTGCCCTGTTCGTCTGATAGCTGCGCTCCCGCGTACTGATTCTTGCGCACGTGCTGCTGCTGCTGCAGGCTCCAACACCAGCCTGTTCATGCTGGACGACGAAGATGATAGCGATGATGTGGCAATGGGCACGCCCCTGATCGACGCTGAGGCAGTTGCAGGCGCCAACAGCACTGCTGAGTCAGCAGCAGCACCGGGCCAGGTCAGCGCCAGCAGGGACGCTGCTGCTGACAAGGCTGCGATTGAAGACTATGCTCCTATCAGCTACAACTACGGATTCTTTCACTTGATCTTTGCACTTGCGAGCATGTACATTGCGATGCTGATGACTGGGTGGGGTGCAGTTGAGCAGGAGCGGGATAGGCTGGATGTTGGCTGGACGAGCGTGTGGGTGAAGACAGCTGCTGAGTGGGTGACAGGTCTGCTGTACAGCTGGACGCTGATTGCGCCTGCGATGTTCCCTGACAGGGACTTTGGCTTCTGATGCTTCGTGATGATGCATATGCTGCTTCCAGAATGTTGAGTCGGAGTTTGCATGCATCTACTGGGTAGAGTGAGGAAATGATGCGCTCAAGACGGTGCATGTTTTGGTGCTGGCGTTTCTGCTAGTTTGTACTATGTAGTGTTGTTTTATGCTTGCGTGCATGCAGCATGTCAGCCGCAGCTGGCACGGCATTTGATCATGCAGGGGGGTGGGTGTCGGGTGGCGTGTGGCAGCTGGCGTTGTTTGTGGCGTACAGCGCTCAAGCTGTTCTGTACAAATATTGGGCGTGTGTGGTTTTGTTGTCGGTGTGTGCTTGTCTGATTGTCTGTTGGATTGATTGCAGCAGCAATCAGCAGATCTGCCACTAGCAGGTCATGGTCATGGTATACCTGCTGCGGAGGTGCTTGCCGCCACAGCATTGGCATAATATCGAAGCATCTTGAGCATAAGTAGAGGACAGTGTGTTACAAAAGAGCACGCTGCTTGTAACTGTTGGTGATGTATGAATCAGCCTCGCGGCTTGACCAACACGCTATGCCTTCAAGCATGTCATCACCTTCGTGGGGTTCCCAACATTGCACTGCAAAGTTTGCATGCCATGCCAAACGCTAGTACAGGACGCGGGACCAATGAGGGCAACCTTATGGTGTAAGGCCTTGTTGGTGAACCTTGTCATTTTGAGTCAATTATTTGTGTGTGATCATGTGTCAGAAGGGCATTTTAATGTACTGTGTGTGGCGAGAGAATGTCACACCCTGTGAGGCCGCTGTATGTCATTTCCAGGTCCTGCCAACCACATCGTGTTACAATGTCAGTAACATTGATATCCAGGACTGTGCCAACGGGATAACATATGGTGTTATGGTGGGTTTTAGGTTGGTTTCCACCCCCATACCTGGCCGTGTTATGGCTCCAACCATAGTCAGTTCGGTGAGACCAATAGTGTCTGGGATTGTCGGTGTTTTTCAACACCCGTTTAGAAAGCCATACCCCAGCTCTACTCACCTGGCTCCTATGTTTTGGCCCCATAGCAGCAGAAATCCAGTACATGCCCAATTACAAATATAATTTTCTCTCTTCATGAACACTAATTTGTATGACAAGGATACCAACACTATAGGCTGTGTAACTAACTAACTAACTAACTAACTAACTAACTAACTAACTAACTAACTAATGATACTGGCATGTTCAAGGTTTCCTGGTGCTCCTATAGTGTTGCAACTGCCATGCATGCAGGCCGTTCGAACTCTGAATTCAGCATGACAGCGCGTCCTGGCCGCATCTGTCACCAAGGCAGTCATTGCGGCGCACACCTAACCTTCCTCTGTATGCGGCAACCACACACATGCATCCTTCATGCAACCCTTGCAGCCAAAATCTTCATCTCAAACGCACCCTCCTTACAGTGTATGCGGCCCGATGATACAGTATGCCGATATCAATCCAACTGTACATGTATGTCAACATCTGATGTTCTGCCAGACCTAGCCGTTTCTCCACTTGCAACATGATGTTCATGTACCCCATCAACAGTCCCGCCCACCAAAACAGCTACCTTGAAACACCAGCAGGTGGCATGTGCTGCCAAAACACGGCTGCAAGCAGCCAACAACCAATATATATAGCTAGCTTGTAGCGTGAGCTCTGCACAGTTCTGCACGTGCACAGCCTGTGCCAACGGTTGGCAATCCTGGCTGCAAGCCAGCTGTTGAACGCAGTTAACGCGTGCAGTGCACTACAAACAATGGCTGCAAACACTCGTCAAGTCATGCAGCCCATGGGTGACGTGGCCTTGCAGCCAGTGAGCTGCCTGCAAGGGTGTAACATCCCCCAGCGCAACATCCCCCCAATGAAGCGCGGGTGCCAGCTGCCAGCTAGGCTAGCCCTCACAGCGCGTACTTGATGCCAGGCATTGCTGGGCTGGCAGTGCTGGGCTGGCTGGCATGCCTTGCACCGGTGCCAGCTGCCGGATGAGCAATCCTTCACAGTGCGTACATGATGCTAGCCCGGCTAGTGAGGGCCTCACAGCGCATACTTGATGTTTGGCACTGCTGGGCTTGCAGGGACGCCTGCCCAGGTGGCGCCACGCGGCACAGTCTCCCCCTTCATCACCTGCAGTGCAACGGCAGAGACAAGCTTTTGACTCAGCGTGCATGCACTGGAACTTTGCACAACACACGTGAGGTGAGCTGCAGGCAGCCTGCCTGCCTGCGTGTGTTGAACACACGCGGCACAGTCTCCCCCTTCATCACCTGCAGTGCAACGACAGAGAACAGGGCTTACTCAGCGTGCATGCGCTCTTTTGACAAACCTCTGGCAGGCAGTGACCGCGGCTGCAAGCGATATCAGGGTGAGGCGTGCCACACACGTTTTTGGCAAAACGCACTGCATAACCCATGTGAGGTTCCACCACCTGTGGCGACATGACAGGCAGCAACACATGCGGAGTGACGGTTATCTAGGCACAGTGGCATTGCATGATTGCGGGTTAGTCTCGTCCTATCACCTGTGACTCACATGTTCCGTTGTGACGGAGCAAGGCAGTTGCAAGCACACACTGGCAATTAATGTTCAATCTGACGTGCGCTGGTGCTTGAGACCGCTGCGAGGTGAACACTCATAAGAGAGTGATGATCCCCAATGCTTGAAGGTGGGAAACACAACTCCACTTGAAGCGGCTTCACGAAGCTGGCCCAGCCAGGAGGCCCAATGATCGCATTTTTCAACACCTGTTTAGAAAGCCATACCCCAGCTCTACTCACCTGGCTCCTATGTTTTGGCCCCATAGCAGCAGAAATCCAGTACATGCCCAATTACAAATATAATTTTCTCTCTTCATGAACACTAATTTGTATGACAAGGATACCAACACTATGTAACTAGCTAACTAACTAACTAATTAATCAACATGCAACGAACCGGCCCAGCAAACTCTTTGGCATCTGCAACAATAACCAATGCAACCCTTACTCACCAGTGACATCTCGTCCAGTGTGGCGTGGTCCTCCATGCAGGCATCAGGCAGCACAACCCATTTCCAGAACCTGCTGGCCCATAACCGTTGCGGCAGCCCTGTGCAACAAAACCCCACTCACCTGCTGTGCCACAGTGGTCTCTTTGCAGTAATCAAGCAGCACTCCGCTCGGCAGCTGCGGCGGCTGCCATTGTTCATACACCTGCCACCCCAACACAAACTTTGACTCCTGTAACCACCAACTCCGGGTGAGTGGCACTCACCAGTGACATCTCGTCCAGTGTGGCGTGGTCCTCCATGCAGGCATCAGGCAGCACCACCATTTCACATGGCCTGCTGGCCTACAACGGTTATGACAGCTCTTGGAAACAAAACCGCACTCACCAGTGACATGTCATGCAGTGCCACTGCGTGTGGTCTCCATGCAGGCATCAAGCAGCAATGCACTTCTCAATGGCTGCCATTTTTCATACACTTGCCAGCCCGATACTGTCAGGTGGCACCCTGTGACACCTGTAACTTGTCGGGTGGCACCCTGTGACACCTGTAACTTGTCAGGTGGCACCCTGTGACACCTGTATAATGAATATATACCTAACCCCCACTCACCAGTGACATCTCGTCCACTGTAGCGTAGTCCTCCATGCAGGCATCAGGCAGCACAACCTAATTCCCATGACCTGCCAGCCCATTAGCGTTACGGCAGCACCGTGCAACCAGATCCCTGAGCAGTGACATCGCGTGCAGTGTCACACACGCGGCGTGGTCTCCATGCACGCATCAAGCAGCCCTGAACTTGTCTTCATACACCTGCCGGTCCCATACTGTCGGGCGGCACCCTTTGACACCTGTAACAATATCTACCAAGTCATACCCACTAGTGACACCTCGTCCAGTGTGGCGCCGTCCTCCATGCAGGCATCAGGCAGCACAACTAATGCCCCACAACCTGCTGGCCGATAACCGTTATGGCAGCCCTGTGCAACAAGACCGCCCTCACCAGTGACATTGCGCGCAGCGCCACTGCGTGTGATCTCCAGCCAAGCATCAAGCAGCTCGGCAGCAGCTGCCATTCATAAGACACCTGCCGGCCTGGCACATCTGTAACACCTGTAACAATCCGGTTGTTGGGCCGAACCCTACTCACCAGTGACATCTCGTCCAGTGTGGCGTGGTCCTCCATGCACGCATCAGGCAGCACCGCCGACAGCGCCCCAACCGTCACGTGCTTGCCAATCGTGATGGGCCGGACCTTCACATGCCGCGCCTCCACGGTGTGAGTCAGCAGGAATCCCCCGTCCCCAATGACAGTGCCGTCACCGATCGTGACCTGATCGTATTCGGCCACCACGGCTCCCAGGCAGAGCACTTCCTTGCCGACCTTCGCGCCCATGGCTCGCAGGTACCAGTTGTAGAGCTGCAGGAAGGGACGCAGGCAGGACAGAGGTGGTTACTACTTATTGCCTATAAGCAAGGCATGCAGAGCGTGCTGTGCTATGAACATCAAAGCAGTCTGGTTGTTGCAGCTTGTCATGCCGCATCGTCCATGACCGACATGACATGAGGTACCAGTTGTACAGCTGCAAGAAGCGGACGCAGGTGAGGCAGAATCAAGTCCACAGCAAGCAAGGCATGCAGAGCATGCTGTGACATGGACACCAGAGCAGCCTGATTGTTGCAGCTCGTCATGCATGCCGGAAGGTGCCCCTAGCCGCAGACGTGCGTGCATACTTGGAGCTCATGTGTAGTACACAGTTGCACCAGCAGTGACCCCTGTAAGCCGTGCAAGTCTGTGTGTATGCGCATGCAGGCGTGGCAGTTGATACACAGCAGCTGCCAGCGGGTATGCACAGCGTTAACATGACACTGCCACGTCTGAAAAGATTTCAATATGCCATATTCTCGCTTGTAGAACCCCATGAGTGGACTGTCGGCTTGCTGGCATGTACTGGGGTGGGCTTCAGCCCCAAGGAGTATCGTATCGTATTGTCAAAGAGCGGATTTAGACAGAACCCATGTGAAAGCAAGCTGTGCACCTGCAATGCATAGCTGGACCAGGAGGCACCCGCCCAGACCTCCTGGTGCTTCGAGTGGGCTGTCCATGTAAGCAAGCCAACCAGCATGTCAAGCATCACCGTATTGTATAGTACTATGTTGGTATCAACAGCAGCTCACCAGGCACCCCTTGAAGCCGTTGAACTCTGCGTACAGGTGGCAGTTGATGCACAGCAGCTGCCAGCACGCCGCGCCAACACTCTTGAAAATCGGCCGCATGCCTGCGCTGTTTGGCATCAAGATGCGCTTGAGTGCTGCCAAGTATGCGAGGAACACAGAGAAGCCAAACACCAGGAAGAACGGCGCCCAGGCCGTGCCGAGGAAGTAGCCATAATGGAACAGCACGTAGAATGCCAGGATCGTGCCAGGTAGGCTCATCATGGTGCTTGTCATCGTGAAGATGGTGTTGGAGAAGATGACGTACAGGACGTTGTACAGCGCGTACTGCCAGTTTGGCAGCAGACGCGTGGCAGCTGATTCGTACTTGCCTGCTGCGACCGCAGCTTCCACATCAGCACCAGAGCCACCAGCCCTGTGGCAGCATGCAAATGCGGCAACACGTGATTGGCAGCATATATATGACGTGTTGAAACACACCCTGAACATGTCAAGCAGCGGCACAGCATCTGTTACATCAGCTGAAGCGTTAACCTCATCAGCACCAGACCCACCAGCCCTGCGGCAGCATGCGGCAACACGTGTGACACAACATGTGTAAGACTCTTATAATGTGTGGAAAGCTCTGGACATGCCCAGCAGCAGCACCGTGTTTGAGCCGCCAGCACTGCGGCAGCATGTATATGCGGCAACACGTGATTGGCAGCATATACACGGAGTGTTGAAACACACCGTGAACACGTCAAGCAGCAGCACAGCATCTGGGCTTGAATCAGCTGAAGCAACAACTTCATCAGCACCAGACCCACCAGCCCTGCGGCAGCATGTGGCAACACGTGACAATCAATTCATCAATCAATTACACGTGTTTCTAACAAAAGGGGGCAACCATAAGAGGGGTTCCACACTCAAACCAGCAGTGGTGGGTACCCAACCAGCGACACGTGACACAGCGCATGAAATGTTGAAAGTGTAGCAAGACACACCCTGAACACGCCAAGCAGCAGCACCGCGCCTGGGCTGAAAGCGTAAAGCTTATAACAGCAGGCCACAGCACACCGCTGATGGCACGCTGTGCAGTGCTACAGTGCATGCTGTACATAGACACATGATTGCCAGCACAGCTCCTGGCGAGGCATCAAACGGCATCCCTGCTTGGCTAGAAGTCACAGTGCCTGCAACTACTAGTTGGTGGCAACTACTAGCCCCTACACCTTCTTCGAACCAAGTTCAACTGTTGAACAGCACACGGCGCGAATCGCTCAACTGTTGAACAGCACAGTGCGCAAATCACTCAAGAACAAGGCAGGCATGAGCATGCACACCACAAGCACTGCTCTCTTGCCGCAATCGGATTCGCCGAGTCTGCAAAGCGAATAACAACTAGTATCTCACTCACCCTCTCACTCACTCACCCTCTCACTCACTCACTCACTCACTCACTCACTCACTCACTCACTCACTCACTCACTCACTCACTCACTCACTCACTCACTCGCTCACTCACTCGCTGCACTGCAGCAGCGCACCTGAGCTTGAGGCTGCCGAGGGTTATTGAGTAGTCATCAAAGTGCTGGTCAGGCGCTCCATACGTGAACACACCCAGGCAGGCGTTCTTGCCAACTGTCGTCCCCGCCATGAGTGTGCAGTCGTTGGTGACATCACAGGCTTCACCCAACTTCACAGGGGCAGTGCGGCCGGAGGTAGCCCCCACCACCGTCACCATGCTGCATCAGCAATGAGAACACAGGATGCAGTGCCAAGTAAGCTGATATGAGATGTAGTTTGATTAAGGCAGGCTTCTCCTGAATTTACAGGGGCAGTGCGGCCAGAGGTGGCCCCCACCACCGTCACCGTGCTGCAGCAGCAATAGGGACACAGGATGCTGTGGTAATCAAGCTGATGAACTTCATTACAATGTGCAATTTGATGAGGGAAGGCCTTGCCCAACTTCTTTGAGGAAGTGCAGCCAGAAGTGGCCCCCACCACCGTCACCATGCTGCGGCCCTGTTGTTAGTAACAACAATAAAGAATGCAGTGCCAAGCAAGCTGCTAAACTGTGCGATTTGATTATGAGGAGCCTTGCTCAGCACTACAGCGGCAGGACGGCCAGAGGTGGCGACAACAACAGTGACCATGCCGCATGGCACCTGTAGGCTACAGCAAGGAGGCAGGCACGGCAGGTCATGGCAGAGGTCGCGGCAGGGAGTACACCGTTGGGCCAACGTTGATTCAGCTACCATGCTGCAGCAGGCTGCGTCATGCAAGGTCACACATTGCAGCAGTAATCAACTCGTGCGAAATTGGGTGAGTGTGCCGCACAGTCCCACGCAGTGGAGGCTTCAAGACACAGTTTTCCCACCTCTCCAGGAGAGGCTCTCCATGCTCAGCAAGCTGAAGTTCAGCAAAGAATGCTGTCTGTATTGACTTGATACTATTACTAAGGCCTCACCTGCACATGCTGGCCGTGTCCTCAACTTCAAACAGCTCAAACTCGCTGCAGCGGAACATCTCGCTGAGCCAGCACTGCCGGCCAATGTTGGAGCCCAGCGCGCGGAGCCATGCGTTGTACACCTCGGTGCTGGTGAACTGCCAGATGATGGACAGGAAGGGGCCGGCAATGAGGCACTTGAACACGTGGCGGCGCCACGCCAGCCACAGGCCACCTGCCAGAGGATGTAACGCAGAAGAAGACAGCAACAGCAGGTCAACGGCACAGCGTGTGCTGCAAAAGCTTGGGACAGATGATGGACAGGAAGGGTCCAGCAATGAGGCACCTGAACACGTGGCGGCGCCAGGCAAGGCACAGGCCGCCTCCGCACGGCACAGACCGTATTTAGCATCGGCCCCAGCAGTGCGATTGGCGGCAGATAGGCAAGGAAACAGCAGAAACCAACTGCCAGATGATGCACTAATTGGGGCCTGCAAGGAGGCACTTGAAATGCGGCGGTGTTGTTCTGTTAATTTTCTGTCACATTCTGTCTATGCAGGTACTTGACGTTAATGGATGTACCTGTTGCTACCATGCCAGCACATACCACCAGCTAGGAAGTGTAGCCTGTACACGCTGGAGAACAGCAGCAGATTGAACATGAGAGTTGTTGAGCAGGCACTTGATGACTCATCACGTGTTGAACATCATCATGATGTTCACATTTTGCAAGTTACATGAGTAACTTCGCCCGTTTAACGGTTGAACACATGGCGGCCGTCGCAACGCCAGCTACAGGCCACCTGTGCACACCACAGACATCGCGGGAGGGAGCATTGCTGGCAGGTCGGCATTTCCAGCAGAAGCCAGATGCAGATGCAGATGCAGCGTCCCATTCTGATACCTTCCCCTCTTTTGATTAACATGCCATCTTGGTATGGCGTGACTCAGCTGTGAACAGTGAAAAACGCATGTGACCGGTATGACGCAACTTTGCCATGAAGCAAAGCTTATCACCCAATCACAGCCGGGGGCGCTATGCTGTCAGGTGCTGCACGATGCAACTATTGAGCAAGACTAAGTGCCTTTGCTGACTCACCGTTCTTCATCTTCTCCTCTGTCATTTTGGGCACCAGCAGGTACTTGAGCGGAATCATGCTCCACATGTAGATCGAAGCCGAGAAGAAACCCACGCCAGGCGCAATCAGCATCGAAAAAGCCATCGTCCACCACAGCTTGTGGCAGGTGTCGTAGATGGGGCCAGTCGTACCGAGGCCCTCGGTGTACGCGCCACCGACCCAGCAGGAGCGAGACGCGACGATGACTTCGTCCCAGCTGTTGAAATGCTTGCCCACGAAGTCCTCAACAAACTTGAGCCTGCAGGCCAAGAGATGCACACAAGTCAGGCAGTTAACGCACTGTGCAGGCTCGAACCAAAAGGCAAGTGTTGGTGCCACTGATCCTTGGATGCCTGAAGCCATTCCAACATTGTCTCAGCTGTCAGAGTGCTTTACTGCAAAGATCTCGCATAGTTGAGCCTGCAGACACAGAAACATGCTCTGTACTGAGCCAGGCTCCAGCTGTGGCCACACCGCTGGCCATGGCAACGCGGCATGTTATAACCTGCTCACACGCACGTGCGCAATATTGCAGGCGGCCAGCATCCTCTGCGCAGTACACACTGTCCGCCATAATCACACCGAGCAGTGCTGTAGCACTGTACACCACGCCGTTGGCAATGCACAGCTATGAACCATATGACTTGCTGTCTTCCAGCGATGGGTGTTGACATGTGAAGGCCGGGTATGCCATAGCTGGCACAGCATGCTGCGCAGCATGCTGTGACATCTCATATGCATGCAGCAGCGCGTGCCGAAGCTCACCACATGAGGATGCTGGGCACCATTGCCAGCCAGACCGCAGACTCGATGAACACCAGCAGCAGCACTGTGGACATGCACAGCCACAGCGGCAGCACCTCGTGTTCACTGCGCACCCGGGAGTGAGCCAGTGCATCTGTTGTGGCAGAAGCAGCAACACCAGCAGGCAGCCCGTGCGTTAGCGACTTGTCATAAGACGTGGAACAGTCTTCACTGCACAGGCATGCATTGGCAATGCAGGCTTGGGTCTTGGTAGTTATAAAGAAGGTGGCAAGAAGCAGAGCAGGCACAACCTACCAGACGCTCTGCTAAGGATATCACAGCAGTAACATACATGGTGTATGCCTAGCTGCCTGGTGCCATCACAAACACCGTGCATGTCAGTACGGTATGGTTACAACCACCGTGCCCACCCAAGGGCCCCGCAGGCGGCCGTTGGGAGGTGGTGCCTGGCGTCAGGATGTAGCCGTGGCAAGATGGCAAGGACAAGCAGGCACATGCTACCAGACACTCTGTTGAGATTAGCCCGGTCCACCAGATACTGTGCATTCCCCCTTGAAGCGCTCACACCCCGTTGGCTCTTGATATACAATCAATTGGGGTTCCGACTCCTTGTGGAGCGGAGCATTTCGCGTAATGTCATATCAGGTTATGTCCAGTTATCATCACTGTATGGTAACTGGTGCTTAACATGCGGGCGGCGGACCTGCGCCACTGGTCCTGCGGACCATTGCGGACCTTGCTGCGGACCCACCAGTTCCTGCACCGGTTACTGGCGAGTTACCAGCACATTTTTGCAAGCACACGCTGCTTGCGCTACACAAAAAGTTAAAGCGTATCTATATCCGCGTGTTCATGTCGACACAGCCGCATCGAATCGCGATGTGAGGTGTAAATGGCATTCCAGACCAAAGGCCGTGCACTTGTGCGCATGCAAGCAGCTGATCCAGCTGAGTAGCTTCGATATATATTTTGAATGACGTTTTGTATATTACACGAGCAACGAAACAGGACCCGAAGCATACACAGCTTGCTATGTTCAAACCCCCAGTTGCCTGTCACACTCACGGTCATTCCACGGTGAGTTACTGCAGGTCACAGGTCTCGAGACGGCACGGCATACACGGTAATGTACGCAACAACATTTGATAGTACACGAGCAACGAAACAGGACCCGAAGCATACACAGCTTGCTGTGTTCAAACCCCCAGTTGCCTGTCACACTCACGGTCATTCCACGGTGAGTTACTGCAGGTCACAGGTCTCGAGACGGCACGGCATACATGGTAATGTACGCAAAAACATTTGAACCTATGTATTTACTCAGCGAAAGTATGGTTAAGGCAAACCACGGATCGTGGCGACAGAGTTGGTTGTTGAGCGAATACTTTCGCTGGCTGTGACGCGCTAAGAGCGTATCCATGCGTTGTTCAACAATGAAAGAGTTGGGTAAAAGAGCACGCAGACGTCGTGGCGATCGTGGCAGCACGTACATGGCCAAGGCCAGCAAGCATGCTGCTAAGGACGGGGCTACCGCTGTGCAGCGACACGGCAGAGCAGACAAGGCAGCAGCACACAAACCCAAAAAAGCGTAAAATGTCAGCGGCAGCTTCGGCTGCTGCTGTAGCAGCAGGGGAAGCAGCAGCAGAAGCAGCAGCAAGTGATGGTGACGATGCAGATGGGCTTGATGACAGCTCTGACGTGCTTTCTGATGTGCTTGACAGTGCATTTGACGACTGCAATGATACAGATATGGTTTTATGCCAGCTGCAGCTTGATGAGCTTGACGCATGCAGCCCAGCAGCTGCAGCAAACTGCTGTATGCCAGCAGCAGCAGCAACAGCAGCAACACCTCGACCGGCAGCAAGCTGGCCATCAGGGCTGCGGGAGCATGGGAGGTGGCCAGTTGCAGATGATGCAGATGATGCAGATGATGCAGTTGATGCAGCAGTGCATGCAGCAGTACATGCAGGCACAGCAGCTGCAGCAGCAGCAAGTTACGCTGCCGCAGGTGGCTCAGGCAGACGCCTTCAATGCCTTTGCTTTCTTGCAGCCACACATCAGCCAGCTGCCTGCAACAGCCGCTGCTTTGGCAGGGGCTGCCACCAGCCACCTGTCCAACAGCACGAGCAGCACCAACAGTCAGCTTGCTGCGGTGGCAAAGCTGATAGCGGTGAAAACTGCCAACGAGATAGTAGTAGTAATAATAATAATAATAATAATAATAGTAATAATAATAATAATAATAATAATAATAATAATAATGTAATAATAATAATAATAATAATAATAATATGTAATAGCTAATGGCAATCAATCAGCAAGCCGTACCTTTCGGCATCGGCAACCGCGCCTCACCCACTGGGGAGGCGGAAAGCAGACTTATTATTCTCTCTATTTTCGGTGTAAGGTAGACCACCCAGAGCCTTACACCCCTTAATAGGCAGCATGTGGGAATCACCCCATACGGTGGACTGCATACCTAGCAGGGCCGGTGTGTATATAGCCAGCAATCGACAGAGTCTTGCGGAGAGTCGCGAGGACAATTAGCAACATCCTTCCTTCGGCTTTCGCCGACTGTATCCCTGAGTCCAGGGAAATACTGCTTAGGCTCAGAATCGAACCTGCAACCTTTCGGCCACTGTTCGTCCGTCATCACCACTGCGCCACGTGTTTAACGTCCCGCCGGACCAACGAGATAGTGTGCTTGCAGCAGCAGCAGCAGCAGCTGGGCCCATCAGCAGCAGCAGCAGGATCAGCAGGCATGCAGCAGGGTGCAGCGGCACTGGCCTCTCTGCAAAGGCATGCAGCTGCACCTGCTGCCCCTAACCGCAACAAGCTTGGCAGCTGGCGCTGCTTTGCAGACTTTGAGGCATTCCTTGCAGCAACACCAGAGGGCAGCAGCGCGAGCAGGCGGGATCTGGAGAGCAAAGCAGACACCAGCTGGTGGAAGGCAGCTGGCATTGACAAGAGGCGTGTCAGCGACATTAGGAAGCTGATGGCAGCCGTGAGAGACAAGGCTGTGCAGCTGACAGCCGAGCGAGGGCAGCCCGTGACAACTGGCGAGGCAGCGCAGCAGCTGGACAACCAGTGCAGGGAGGAGAAGATCACCTTCACTGGCTACTTCACAAAGTACCTCAAGGCCAAGGGCAAGAACTAGACGCAGCGCATTTGATGTTGGCTTGTGCAGTTTCTTGCATTGGCTGAGTCATGGCAGTAAACCCCGCACATTGCATGACTGTACTCTGGCTGTCTACCATCATCATCATGTTAACCATTAAGCCATAGCATCAACGCCATCGGCCCCTCTGGCTGTCTACCATAGTGCTAAGCCATACTCAGCACTGCTGCTTGTCAGCCATGGGGTCTGAGTGCAGCTCAGCACTGCTGCATGTCAGCCAGGGGCAGTGGATGCTGCTTTTCTTCTGCCAGCTGCATCTATGCTCGTAATGGCCAGGGTCTTTTCCTGGATGGAATGCGTTGAGATTGATTGCTGTGTGGCCTTCATTTGGGAGGCAGTGTATGTGTTTGTATGCCTTGCTGTCAACGTAACGCAGATTTGCTTGCAGAGAAGCTAAGCTTGGTGCATACACATGTGTGGGGCATAATTGAGCACGTTGCATAACACATGATGTGATGCCAGATGTTGCTGGGCGTGCGTGACAGAGTCAACGCAACAGCATTGGTTTTGTTGCTTGACATCTGGCTGCTGTACGGTATGTTGGGTTGCTTTCTTATTCTTAAGAATCTGGATTTGCTGGCACAACTGAAAGTATATGGCCCAGTGGTGTTGACAAAAACCACCGTTAGCCAGGCAATGTCGCCAGTTTGAAGTCAGCATCAGCGGCTGACAAGGGTGCATGCACCTTGCTCTTTGGTGGTGGTGGTCGTGGTGGTTTGTTTTGATGCCGTTTCAGCGTAGACGACATGCAATGTGGCTTTCTACACGCTTGCAATGCAACATGTCATGACATCATGCTGAATGAGTACATATCAAGTCTAGCACCCACATGCATGTGTGCGATGCAGGTGTGCGATGAATGTTGCGTCAGTTGTGTGCTTGAGCAGCTGCGTCTATGCTGCTTTGACCGCAAGCCAGCATGCAGTCTTCCTGTGGTACATTGCTGAAAAGTGTGGACAACAGCAGTAGAAGCAGCATGTCTGGCTGCGCGCAGTGGCTGCATTTGTGAGTACGTGTCAAGCATGCCACGGCACCTGCTCAAGTGGGGCTGCTGCTATGTCAGATCGGAGCTGTACCAGCTAAGCTGGTTGCATTCTGTAACATATGACCGGTTGATCGATCAAGGTACACATGATGCAGGCACTTGCGCTACTTCGCGCTCAAATACATGTTTGTTGGCAGCACTGGCCGAGTGAGCTACGTATATTTATTTTTCTGTGCTGATTGAAGATCGTAAAATTTTTACGGAACTGTACGTTACCGTGGCGCATCATAGAAGCCTTCTGTTGCTGCAGTGATGCTGCTGTGCCTGACTGCACATGTGCAGTACAGCAGTGCTGGGTGTGACCCAAGATGCCTGGGGCTGTTCCATCCACATCAAGCCGAGAGTATCCCCAAAACTATATATTGTAGTTGTATATCCCTGCTAAGTATGGCGGTGGTCCGCAATCGTCCGCGGCACTGGCAGCCGCCAGGTCCGCCACCAGTTCGCACACTTTCCTTAACTGTGTGAAGCAGCCGCCGTGCCCACCTGAGGGTCCTGAAGGCAGCCGCTGCGAGGTGGTGCCTGGGGTCAGGATGTACCCATCAGGCACGACCGTGCCGTGTGACGCGACGCTGGTCGGCATCATCGTGACGTTGCTGCCCACTTTGACGTGGCCCACCACCTGGCATACGGCAACAACAAGCTTGAAGTTGGCACGCAGGCTGGTCGGTACCATGGTGATTAAATGCATCAGGTGGTGTGCGTGCTATGCGTGGTGTGTTCACACATCACGCCCGCGTACGTGAAGGGAGGTGGTGACTGTGATTAGCAGGCAGCCTCATGCGTCTTCACCAGCATCATCGTGACATTGCTGCCAACCTTGACGTGGCCATCCACCTGGCATGTGCCGCATGTGCCACAGCAGTACAGCATCAGAGGTTTACTGACATCAGCGCCCAGGCAGTGTGCAATCAGTGGTATTAGAGCTACATCAGCAAATGGGCGTTCTCAGAATGCATACGGCAACAACAAGCTTGAGATGAGCGTGCCGCACCGAGTCGTCCACGAGCCTGCAAATTGCTTGGGACATGCTGGAGCTAGTCATGCATGATGCATTGGCTAGTAAGGTCTGGCACCACCTGGCATACGGCAGCAACAAGCTTGAGGTTGGCAGGCAGGCATAAGAGAGCCTGCAAATTGCTTAGGACCTGCTGGGCTTGGTCATGCATGACGCATCAATGCCATTATTGGCTTGAATACAAGTAAAGTTTTGACCTGACAGCCTGTCTCCAACACTGGCACGTCTAGCTGCAAACGAAAAAACAGAAGGGGCATCGTAATCAGTTGGGAGGAAGCCCGTCTCACGAGTCGTCAGAATCAACAATGCGCACCATGGTTCCCCTGCCTCCTGGCTCTGGTGCGGCATGGAAGCTGCAGCCGTCAACGAAGGAGTCAGCTTCCAACACTGCAGCAGCAACGCAGGCGACAGTAGGAGAAATCAATACATTAGACATGAGTGGAAACGACTTCCTGTCATTCAACGACAATGTCGAGTGTAGAAGGTTCTGCTGAATCAGTGGCTGAGTGGGTTGCGAAAGCAAGCAGCGTTCGTGATATCAGCCTCGCAATCACCGGGGGTTCTCCGCATATGTTCTGCTGACAGCAGACGTCTGAGTGCACATATAACCGTCACATACAGGTACATGAAGCATCTACTCAGATCCAAGTCTGCATGCCTGCGGATGGAACCCCCATGTTGCACAAACCCTTCAGGCTAGAGCACAGTACACCAGCCTGGGACTCTCTGAATGCATTTGATCAGGCTAGTGCTTCAAGATCTCAACAGGTGCTCAGCTGGTTGAGTCACGTGGATGCACCCACCCACCTGTGTCGTCACCAATCTCAACCAGGTCCCAATCAGCGATGTTGGGCGTGTCAATCGCCACATTGTTGCCAATCTTGCAGCCCAGCGCGCGCAGATACCACACAAACATGGGCGTGCGGCGAATCAAGACATAGATCCACGACATCGTAAACTTGATCGTGCTGCGTGTGAGCCACCAGCGGACGTAGTACAGGCTCCAAATGGCGTGCACGCCCGGCTTTTGCCTGCCAAGCATCAGCCACTTGAATCCGATGGACCAGGCCAGCAGGGTGAACATGCCACCGGTTGCGAGGCCGAACGCGAAGACAGGCACCAGCAGGATGTGTGGCCGCAGCAGCGCAAACTTGTACACGGCCTGTTGACAGCAAACAGCACCAGAGGAGCAGCAGCACAACAGGGGAGTTGCATGTTGCATTGCCAAGCCGAACACAAGTGCTTTGCCGAATTTGCACTGCAGTGGCAGTATCCTTTGAATAGTGTGCAGCAACTGTGTGTTGCAGGCTTTTTGCAGTAGTGCAGTACGGCAGACTGGCGTGAAGTTCTGTGTGAAGTAGTCAGACAGGGTATCCACTCTGGTTACCCATATTCCGCATGACAACATCCAAGCGGGTCCATAGCAGTTACTGCCATCACAGTCTGATGCAGCTTGCAGTGCTGGGAGAAATGGTCACAACCGCACGCCTTGCAATGCACCATGGCAGAGCTAGCAGCCCAAGCACGCTTACTGGCAGCACACTGCTTACCATGTAGCATGCAATGATAACACAACTGAAGCTCAAGAATAACAAAGCATTGATATCGCCGCACCTCCAGGAAGCAGCAGGCGATGACATAATCGAGCATCCCCAGCAAAAACAGCGCGCCAATCTGCAGCACTGTCGCCAGCCACACCGGCAGGCTTTCAAAGCATCATTGAATGATCATAGAATGATAATAGAAATGCAGATAAATTTTTTGCAATTGACGTACCTCTAGGAAGCAGCAGGCGATGACGTAGCCAAGCATCCCCAGCAGGAATAGCGCGCCAATTTGCAGCACTGTCGCCAGCCATACCGGCAACCCCCTGCTGCTCAGCGATGAGTACCCCACAGCACCCTTAGCGCCAATCGGATCCCCAGCAGCAGCACCCGCAGCAGCAGCAGCAGCTTGGCCTAACCCTGCCCAGTCTTTGTCATAGCAGCTGTTCCTGCTGTCTGGTCTGCCTGCAGCTGTTGTGAAGCTGGTTGCGGAGCTGCTGCCGAAGCCTTGGTAGCAGGAGCCTGCTCCGATCATGCTGAAGCTGCCATGGCGGGATGCCACGTCGGTGATGATGTATTTGCCGCACTGTGACTCAATGGCGGCTGCCATTGCAGCCACAGTAGAGTGTTGGTAGATCAACAAGCCTGCAAAATTGAGATGCATTGAAGACAGCACGTGTGTCTGAGAGAGGAACGTGGTGATGCACGCAGCGTCGTAGAGAAAGGCACAGAAATGAGCGTCTGCTGCAGTTGCAGCAGCACGGTGCTGGTAAATCAAGGCCTGCAAGACAGCAATTTGTGTTTAAGAGAAATGTGGTGACTTGAACCGTCGTAGAAAGGCACAGGAACGAGCGTCTGCTGCAGTTGCAGCAGCACGGTGCTGGCAGATAGGCAGGCCTGCAATATGAGCCAACAGGCTGCTCAAAAAGGTCATGGGTGATCAGCTTCATGAAGCAGGTGGCAGCAAGACACGCAATCCACTGCAGCACACTCAAGCAGCTGCTGCACATGGTATCGACAGCATAGTGCAGGCCAGCTCCATTATCCCTGCGCTGTACTGTTCTTGTCAAACCAGCCCTCTACAGGGCGGCACACTACTGATGTGCCACCCTGTAGAGGGCTGGTTTGACAAGAACAGTACAGCGCAGAAATTGAATGCACTGCAGTTACAGCAGACTCTTCTGCTGGACAGTTGCCCGAATCTGCACGTGCTCTGCGCCTGAGTCAGGCCGCATGGCTGCCCAACTGAGATGTCACATGACATACGATGTTAGACTATCACGTCACACATCACACATGGTGTCAGTTGACTCAGCTCCTGCTCAGCACAGTGTGATATCATGATCAGCCCCCTCGGCTGCCCCACCTGAGATGTCTGTGCCTGTTGCGCGGCGTATCTTTGAGTTGATGAGGCCTGCGCGCAGCGAGTTGCCGCCCAGCTCGAAAAAGTTGCTCTTGACGCTGAAACTGCTCTTCTGCACCTGCATGCAGAGCAGACACAGGGTCATATTTGTCAAGCTGCATCGAGCACTGGGGCATCTGTGCAATGTCACTGCACTGCCACCCAGACAGCACACCTGGAGCACCAGGCAGCACGCCAGCTGTCACGTTGAACAGCATCGTACAACGCAGGTGGATGCAACCAAACACAGCAACCAGCCTGCTAATCACATCAGCCACCCACCTTGAGTTCTGCTGCCCAGATGTCTGCCAGCAGCGCCTCCATGTCTGTTGAGGGCGCCGCAGCCTGACCGCACCCTCACAATAAGATTCTGTGCACCATCACTCAGCTGCCACCAAACAGCACACCTGCCCAGGCTCCATGGAGCACAACGCAGCAAACTAGATGTAATGTTGGACATCGCTGTCCACGCTAGCATCCACGCAGGTGGACGCCACCAAAACCAGCAAACTATCCTGCAGCATTTAGTCGCTTACCTTGAGTTCCGCTGCCCATATGTCTGCCAGCAGCGTCTCCATGTCTGTTGAGGGTGTCGCTGCCTCACCGCCACCCTCAGTGCTGCCAGCCGCAGCACCCCACTCAGGCTCAGCCAGGGACTTGACATCGATCTTGCCATTTGGCAGTCGAGGCATAACTGGCACGCTCACCAGCTTGGCAGGCACCTGCGTTCAGCACAGAACAGTTTTGCAAACGGTTCAGGTACTGCTTACAGGTGCCGTGTGACATAGGAATTGGACCAGCGCCCCACTCAGGCTCAGCCAGGGACTTGACATCAATCTTGCCGTTGGGCAGGCGGGGCATAACCGGCACGCTCACCAGCTTGGCAGGCACCTGCGTCCAAGACAGAACAGTTCTATGATATTGATTAAGGTAGTTCTCAATGGTGCCATGTAAACCAGAAGTGCACCAGCAAAGATGAATGATTGGGCAGGTGTCAATCTTGCCGTTCGGCAGGCGAGGCATCACTGGCACGCTCACAAGCTTGGCTGGCACCTGCGCTCAAGGAATCACATGTTTCAGAGATATCTGCACCAGCGAAACATGATTAATTAAGCTGGTGTCAATCTTGCTGTTGGGCAGTCGAGGCATGAGTGGCACGCTGACAAGCTTGGCAGGCACCTGCATGGTGGTAGGGGCATGGTGTGCAAGGCAGCAGCAGCAGTACGGCAATTTTGGTGATCAGCGGTGGTGTTCATGCCTTGATGCGCATGGCCCCCGGCTGCAAGTCAACAGAACGCAATCATTGCGTCATGAGTCATGTGTTGGAAAGCCCTACTCAGCGTTGTTAAACCATGCAACGCTAGCAACGCGTGCTAGCGCTCACCATTGCTGGCAGCAGCTTGGCGCGGCAGTGTTTCTCAGCAGCAGCCAGGTCCACGCTGTCTGGCGCCACGTAGCCTGCCAGGCGGTAGCAGCCGTTGGCGTCCTTCCAAGGCTTGACAGCGACGTGCGTCACACCTGAAGACAGCAGCAGCAGAAGAAGAAATTGTAAGTTATTGGGTTGTTTGGTAGCCGCCGTTGATGCCCTTCCAAGGCTTGACAGCAACGTGCATCGCGCCTGAAAACAGCTCTCTCAGACTTACACTGGGGTCGAATCCCAGCAAACGCATGCACAGGCACTAGCTCAGTGCAGAGTCTGTTGCAACACGTGTTGCACATGTTTCAAGCAAAGACATGCATTTCTTACATGTGTGGGTCTCACCTGGTGCCCCCGACAGCACTGCCTCCACCTCGCTGATCTCCATGTGCAGCCAACCAAAGCGGCCGCTACCCAGTAAACAGCAGAACCACCTGCTGCCGCTTACCTGGTGCCCCCGACAGCACTGCCTCCACCTTGCTAATCTCCATGCACAGCCTAACACAGCGTTTGCTGCCCAGTAAAAAAGCAGCATAACCTGCTGCCACTCACCTGATGCGCCTGACAGCACTGCCTCCACCTCGCTGATCTCCATGCGCACCCCGTTGATCTTGATCTGCCGATCAGCGCGTCCAAGGTACTCCAGCTGCCCATCTGCCCCCATCACAACCAGATCGCTGGTGCGGTACGCAACGCGGTACTGCTGCTGCAGGGCTGCTGCAGTGGGGTCGCTGCTGCAGTCGAGCACAGCGGTGGCAGCTTCAAACCAGGGGTTGGGCACATAGGCTGTGGCGGTCTGCTCAGGGCGGTTGCGGTAGCCACGGGCCAGGCGGGGACCTGCGGAGGATTCAGGAGGGCCAGGCGTGCATATGCAGCAAATGGAAGTCGACATGAGTATCTCGAGTTGTGCGGGTGCAGCAAGTAAGCCAGGCGGGGACCTGTGGAGGATGGGGATGCATTGAGGAGGGCAAGGCGGTGCACATGCAGGAGATGGAGCTCGAACTTGTGCTGTGCCGGTGCAGCCAGTGAAGTTGTTGGCAGTCTAAACCACACAGCTCCAAGCTTGCCCAAAGCATGCTCCTCCACACATCTTATGCGGTGTAATAGCGGTGCTCCTGTTTGGGGGTTCTCACTCCCAGTTGAGCAGAGCATGTGATGTAATGTTATATTATGTAAACCTGCGACCTTGCCTAGTAGCAGCTCTCACCTGAGAGCCACAGCTCCCCTGGCTCTCCAACCTCTGCCAGGCGCCAGCGGCTGGGGTTCTGGCCGCCAGCCGCGCTGATTTCAGGTTTGCCGTCATGCTCGCTGATGGAGGGCTTGTCTGGCAGCACTACGTAGGTGTGCACGTTGTGGTCTGGCCTGCCTAGTGGGATGCGGTCAAAGGGGGCCTGAATGTGGCCAGTGATGGTCTGCAGAGGTGTAGGGACGCAGCAGCAACAGGAAAGTTAGCAGCAGCAGCAGCAGCACGTCATTGTGGTCTGGCCTGCCTAGTAGGATGCGGTCAGAAGATACCTGAATGTGGCCGGTGATGGTCTGCAGGGGTGGCAGGAGGCAGCAGCAACAGGACAATCAGCAGCAGCGGCAGCAGCAGCGGCAGCAGCAGCGGCAGCACGTCATTGTGGTCTGGCCTGCCTGGTGAGATGCAGTCAAAGGGTGCCTGCACGTGGCCGGTGATGGTCTGCAGGAGTGGAGGGAGGCAGCAGCAACGGGACAACCAGCAGCAAATAGACATTCAGCAGCAGCAGCAGCATCGTGGTCTGGCTTGCCTAGTGGGATGCGGTCAAAAGGGGCCCGAACGTGGCCGGTGATAGTCTGCAGGGGTGGAGGGAGGCAGCAGCAACAGGACAATCAGCAGCAGCAGCAGCGGAGCATCATTGTGGTCTGGCCTGCCTAGAGGTATGCGGTCAAATGGTGCCTGCACGTGGCCGGTGATGGTCTGCAGAGGTGGCAGGAGGCAGCAGCAACAGGACAATCAGCAGCAGCAGCAGCAGGTAAGTCAGGTCTGGCTTGCCTAGTGGGATGCGGTCAAAAGGTGCCTGGACGTGGTCGGTGATGGTCTGCAGCAGCAACAGGACAAACAAAAGCAGCAGCAGCAGCAGCACGTCATTGTGGTCTGGCCTGCCTGGTGGGATGCGGTCAAAGGGGGCCTGAAAGTGGCCAGTGATGGTTTGTAGAGGTGGCAGGAGGCAGCAGCAACAGAACAGCTTGAAGTAGCAGCACTACGTAGGTGTGCACGTTGTGGTCTGGCCTGCCTAGTGGGATGCGGTCAAAGGGGGCCTGAATGTGGCCGGTGATGGCCTGCAGGGGTGGAGGGAGGCAGCAGCAACAGGACAATCAGCAGTAGCAGTCTGGCCTTCCCATAAGGAAGTGGTGAAAACGTGATGTACACTACAGTGCTTTGCCATGACCAGTGATGGTTTGCACGGGTCAGAACCGTTCTGAACTGAATGCGCAGCAGCGGCAGGACAGTCAGTGTCGCTGCGAGCCGTAACCGTTATGATGTTTATGGCCTGTACAATTGCAGACCGTTGTGTGGCTACTCTATGTGACAAAAGGCTTGGACCAGACACAGACTGGCTTGGCGCAGCAGCAGTCAAATGCAGGTGCTCACTGTGACTGTGACCTCTGTTGGTCCGTAGCTGTTGAAGAGGCCTCCCCTGTGCAGGCCTGGCAGGGTGGTGCAGATGGCTTCAGCAAGGTTGGGAGTCAGCGCCTCACCACCTGCAGGGCAGCAGCAGCAGATATGTTGAAGATGTAAGACAACAAACTTGAGGAAGTTGTAGCAAGGGTCAGGGAGGGTGGAGCAGATGGCTTCAGCAAGGTTGGGAGTCAGCGCCTCACCACCTGCACAGCAGCAGCAGCAGCAACAGCAGCAGCCATGCTGACGATGTAAGTCAACAGTTGAGGAGATTGGAGCGAAGTCAAGCAGGTTGCAGCAGAAGGCCTCAGCATGGTCGGGAGTCAGCGCCTCACCACCTGCAAGGGCAGCAGAAGCAGCAACAGGGCAAGCAGTTTCGCTCAGTATGTAAACCAAGAAAGCAATGGGAAAGGTCAAACAAAGAGCGTGTCGGACAGGCTGCAGCAGATGGCTTGGCCAGGTTGTGGGTGAGGGCCTCACCACCACCAGCAGCAGCAGAACTAACTTAGTTCTGTGGCGGCCACAGCAGCCAGGGTGTGGCAGAGCTTGCCAGCACGTTGCTCTGCACGTCGTGCAATGCCATTGCTTGTGACAAGCACAAACCGCATCCATGCTGTTGCAATGCACAAACTGCGTGCTTCTCAAGAAACAGTTCATGCATCTGATGTATGGTTGGCAACCTGCAGTCAGTGACAGGCAATGCAGACAGCAGCATGCGGCAACTCGGTCATGTTGTTGGCAACAGTTCTACAGGCTGCTGTACATTGCTCCTACCTGTGAGGATGTACTTCAGGCATGTCAGGGCCTCCCCTGCCTCCTTGAAAGCGTCCAAGTACTCAGCTGCCAGCGCAGGCACCACCTCCATGCAGCTGATGCCCTGAGCAGCAATCAGGCTTGCCATGCCTGAGGGGTCAAGGTGGGCGGTGGGCCCTGGTACGACCAGCTTGGAGCCGAGCACCAGAGATGTGAAGACGTAGGTGACGTAGGAGTCGAAGCAGACCGTGGAGTTGAGGCAGAACACGTCAGAGGAGCCTGCAGGTGAAGGCAGCAGCACAGGAGCAGCAGTGATGTAGATGTCACTGCAAGAATGGCAGCAGAGCTGAATTTGCCAGCTGGGGATAACCCAGCTGATCGGAGCGACAGCAGCATGTGTCAGTATATCCCACAGCTGCAGAAACAAACACGAGCTCAACATCCAGGCTGATGTCACGTACTCTGGGGGCGCATTGAATGCACCACTTCTACCTCTAGGGGCTGCTTCTAAAGTGGTAAACTAGCAGGTGTGCAGCCACGAACTAAGGCAGCCGCCAACTATGGCAGTATCAATCGCTGCCAGCCAGTCACAGCCGGCAGCAGCTCGAGCCGGGACTGTGCAGCCTGCATGGCGGCACAGATGGCGTGACAACGTGACAAAAACAGGTGTACAGCAACCACAGCAACCACAGCAACTCACTGAGCTGGAACTTTTCTACGTTGAAGGCCACCAGGTCCCTGACGCCCCTGTGGGGGATCATCACGCCCTTGGGCCTGCCTGTGCTGCCGCTGGTAAACATGATGTAGGCCAGATCGTCTTCCGTGATGCTGTGGATGTCAGGCAGGCAGATGGAGCCGTTTGTGGCCTCTGGGTCTGTTGGGTCATTGTAGAGGACAATCTGCCAGGGGGCAAAGGAAAAGTGAGCAGCAGCAGCAGCAGTGGCGGTAGCGGTAGCGGACTTAGTGCTTTGTGTTTGTGGTGTGAACATGATGTACGCGAGGTCGTCTTGTGTTATGCTGTGGATGTCTGGCAGGCAGGTGGAGCTGTCGGCGGCCTCTTGGGTCTCTTGGGGTCATTTTGGAGGAAAATCTGCAAGGGGGTAGAAGATAAGCATCAGCAGTAGCAGCAGTGTACTTGTTTCTTTGTGTGTGTGGTGTGAGCATACTGATCAGACAAGATCGATGTTGTTGATGCTGGAAACATCAGGCAGGCACATGGAGCTGCCGGTGGCCTCTGGATGTGCACCAGCGTGTTGCTGTCTTCAGGTCTTCAAGAAATGTACACCAAGAACCGCAGTCCCTTCTGAACCACAAGGGCTCCATGTGAAACACAATATCAGTGGCGGGATTGCACTTGATCCAGTGTCTGTGGAAAGCTCACCTGAGGGTTGAGCGGCAGCCCTGCCACCAGGCTCATGGCCAGCTGCGCTTGAGCTGGCTCCGTGATGAGAGCGAGTGCATTGCTGTCCTCAAGGTAGATGGACAGCCGGTCGGCAGGGAAGCCGGGGTCGAGGGGGACGTAGCAGCCGCCAGCCTGCAGCATGCAACAGCACAGCAGCAGCAGCAGCAGCAGCAGCAACATATGGCCAGCCGGTCAGCAGGGAAGCCCGGGTCAAGGGGAACCTAACAGCCACCAGCCTGCAGCATGCAGCAGCACAGCAGCAGCAGCAGCATATGGACAGGCGGTCAGCAGGGAAGCCCGGGTCCAAGGGAACTAGCAGCCACCAGCCTGTGATGCGCAGCAGCAGCAGCAGCAGCCGCAGCAGCAGCAGCAGCAGGAGAATGAGTGACACAAGCAGCTGCAGATACAGTAGCACGCTCAGGTGGTATAAGTGCTCGGCTAGCATCAGTCACAGCTGCAAAAGTGGCAGGTGCTGCACACCTGGTTGCAACCTCCACATGCAGATCCAATACATTTAAGATTACTACTAAATCGGATGATGATGTACTGCCGGTACATTTGTACCGCAGCTGTCCCAGGACTCGTACCTTGTGCACCGCAATCATGGACACCACGACAGCTGGCTGCCTGTCAAACAGGATGCCCACTGCCTTGTCTCTGCCAACGCCTCTGGCCACAAGCCTCCTGGCAAGGCAGCTGGCAGCAGCATCCACCTCTGCATAGCTGAGGCTGCTGCCGTCTTCTGCGGCTAGGCAGGGAGCGTTGGGACGGCTGGCCACGCATGCAGCAAAGCCAGCTGGGACCAGGGGGCCCTGCAGAGGGAGTGGGGAGGTTGGAAGAGGGAGAGATGTGAAATGTGGGGAGAAAGGGCGGCAAGAGCAGTGCAGTTGGTTGTTAGGCTGTGCAGCAGTGCGCTTGATTTCAGTGCGCCAGCACTGGATGCGCGGCACCCTGGGGTGGTTTTGTTCAAAACACAATGATTTGAAGCGACTATTGCGACAATCAAGGGCTAAAAGTAGGTGGTTGTCTTTTAGTTCACGGTGTCCCTTCTAGCATCATGCAAGTCAGCTGTGCAACTGGCCTGCGGTACACACGGGAGCCTGCTAGTCAATGGACAAGGAGAAACACGACTGCATAGCTGTGCAGCACGCAATTCAAGCATTGCTCAAGTATTATCTCAGCAGTTTCACGCACCTGCAAGTACTTTGGCCGCCATTCACCACAGAACCTGGTGATCTCGTCATCGATGCCCATCAGGCCAGGCTGTAGCCAGTGGCTGTCCAGAACTTCTCTGACTGTCGTTTAAAACTCAGCTTTGTTGAATCTTAAATTAAGAATCTGTCAAGGGTGTATCGACACCACAGCAACAGCACGTAACCGTGGTAGACAGTGCAGTGCAAACTGGCCAGGTGGTGACCTGCGTGTGTGCAGCTTTGTCAGAAGGGTCGACTTATATACGTGCGACATTGGCTTGAAACGTGCTGCAGTACAGGTTCGAACCTGTACGTGGCGGGATTGATCGCCTCGGATGTGTCACATCACCCGCCAGACACCGACCGCCGGAGGCAAGTGCCGCAGGCAGTTCAGGCCCTGAGTTGAGGCCACGTGAGCGACACTCGACGTACGTAAGAAGCAATCATTAATTACATAGCACGTAGCAGCACGCACCTGGCATCCAGGTCGTGGGGGATTCTGACAGCAACTTGCTTGGCTGCCTGGACCTGCAGCAGTACTAGTACTGCTGCAGACTGCAGGTAGTACCAACTGCCAGGTGGTCAGTATTCCCTAAATATCGCCATTCAAAATACGATGGCCGAACAGATTATAAGAAATTCATTCACAGCTGCATGTCTTTGACCACCATGGTGCATTATACGCTGCTTACAGTACTGCTGCTCATCAGCCCAGACAGCCACTGGCACGCTGCACGCTGTCCAAATTCACATACCCAACAGCACAACCACGCATCTATGTCACCCGCTTGCGCACATGACTTCAAACTCACCATCAACATCACACCATAAACACAAACTTGCTATACAGCAGTGCTCACAGCATCGCATCCCCCAGCACCAGCCGGAAGTCGTCAAAGTGCCGCTCAGGGTCCCACTGCCCGCTGGCCATCAGCACCTGACGCTCCTGCAGCTCCTCCAGCAGCGCTGCTGCCTCGGGGCCCAGCTCGTCAACAGTTGGACCATGTCTGGCGTCATCCTCATTCGTAAGCGCCTCTTGCAGGACCTGAGAGCAGAGGATGCAGGTCAGGCATTTGCTAAAGCTTTTCAGTAGTGCTGCTGCCTCAGGGCCCAGCTGGTCAGCAGTGGGGCCATGCCTAGCGTCATCCTCGGTTGTGAGCGCCTCTTGCAGGACCTGCACAGCAGAAGAGACAGGTTATGCAGTACCTGTTGAAACCATTTCAGCAGTGCTGCTGCCTCAGGGCCCAGCTCGTCAGCAGTGGGGCCATGCCTTGCGTCATCCTCATTCATAAGCGCCACTTGCAGGACCTGCACAGCAGAAGAGACAGGTTATGCAGTACCTGTTGAAACCATTTCAGCAGTGCTGCTGCCTCAGGGCCCAGCTCGTCAGCAGTGGGGCCATGCCTTGCGTCATCCTCATTCATAAGCGCCACTTGCAGGACCTGCACAGCAGAAGAGACAGGTTATGCAGTACCTGTTGAAACCGTTTCAGCAGTGCTGCTGCCTCAGGGCCCAGCTCGTCAGCAGTGGGGCCATGCCTTGCGTCATCCTCATTCATAAGCGCCACTTGCAGGACCTGCACAGCAGAAGAGACAGGTTATGCAGTACCTGTTGAAACCGTTTCAGCAGTGCTGCTGCCTCAGGGCCCAGCTCGTCAACAGTTGGGCCGTGCCTTGCATCATCCTCATTTGTCAAGGCTTCCTGCAGGACCTGAGAGCAGAAGACACAGTTTGCCAATTGCAAAGTTAGCCTATGTCAGCAGTGCTGCTGCTTCAGAGCCCAGCTGATCAACAACTTGGCACATTGGCTGCTGACCACTCACCCCCATGCCCCAAGGCACCATGCAGCAGGTACGTTAACAGAACAAACAGAATGAAAGGGAAGTGATCAAGGAAAATTGCAGGGACAAATAGGGCAAGAAATAAAGGAAAAACCTTGGGAAAATCAAGGATCTTAGGAAAACCAAAGGGCCCTGGGCTCGTTTGGTATTGCTCATTTGGTGCTGCCCCCCGCCCCCCTCGCCTCCATGTGGCTCTTCTCCTGCCCGCCTTCAAACAGCGCCCTCCAGTAGTGGCCCCCTTCCTCCTTCGGCAGCACCAGCAGCAGCTCAACAGCTTGGTCCTGGCCCCTTCCCTCTGCCCTCACCTCCATGGGAAAATCAGGTGCAAATAGGGAAACTTGGGGGTGGGGGTGGGGTTCAAAATCAGGGATATCAGGAACTCAAAGGGAAATTGCTCAAGGATACCCCTTGTCATAAGTGGTGCTACCCCTGTCCTCACCTCCATGTGGCTCTTTTCTTCACCACCTTCAAACAGCGCCCTCCAGTAGTGGCCCCCCTCCTTCGGCAGCACCACCAGCAGCTCAACAAACTCCAACACCTGCAGCTGCCGGCCTGCTGCAGCATCTGCGCTGACATCCGCACTTCCACAACCACTGGCTGCAGCTGTAGTTCCTAGCCCTTGCTGCTGCTGCTGCGGCGGCGGCAGCGGTGGCAGCCGTGCTTGAAGCTCCTGTAGGGTGAGTGAGACAGCGCCAAGTGCCCAGCAGGCTTCTCTGGCTTTGGCACGCTTCTTGAGAGGGCCGTCCAAGATGCGGCCTGCCCAGGCCAGCCGCACAGTGAGGCGCTGGGGGGTGATCGACACTGTAACATCATCCTTGCGGGTGCCTGCACGTGCACACGAGTGCGGCATAGGCCCGTGCAAACATCACATGTGTGAAGTGGTCTAGCAGAAAGTACAGGCCAGCCGCACAGTGAGGCGCTGGGGGGTGATGGACATTGTCACATCATCCTTGCGGGTGCCTGAAAGAGGTGTGAACAAAGGACAAAGGCATGAGAACTTAGCATGTATGAAGTGATGTGGCACAAGTTACAGGCCAGCCGCACAGTGAGGTGCTGGGGGGTGATTGTCACAGCAAATTCATCCTTGCGGGTGCCTGCAAGTGCACACGAGAGATGCAGTGAGTTGGCAGCATGTGCGGCTGCAGCAGGACAACAACATAGCGGTGCGTGACATGCGCTGCTTCGCTTGGCAGCGAACGGTAAAGCATGCTCTCTTGCAAACATCAAGACACGCACTGCTGCCATCCATAGTATGCGTTCGATACAACACTGCATTGAAAGAAGCTGCTGCTGCCGCCAGCAGGTGTATACCGAAACCCTATGTATTTCCAATATGCAGACAGAGTAACTGCATGTGGGCCCAGTCACCATTTTGCATGGTACGAGCTTTGCCGCACCTGCTGGTAGCAGCTGCTTCACTTCCAAGTAGCAACAGTGTCAGCAGTACAATGCTATCAGCAGTGGTTGATCACCGCACCTGCTGGTAGCAGCAGCTCCACTTCCATTTGCAGCCTCTCAAGCTATGAACTGCTGTTATCCATAGTACACGTTTAAAACAACATGTAACTGCTCTGTCTGCATATGTAGTACACGTTTCTGAAAAAGGAACGCACCTGCTGGCAGCAGCAGCTTCACTTCCAGGTCGCTGCTGCTCTGGCTCCAACTCAGCAGCTGATGCAGCCATGCACTGCTGTTATCATGACTATGGCATAGTATGCGTTTAGAACAACGCAAATTGCATTATGAGCAGCTGCTGCTGCCATTAGGTGTGTTCCTTCAGAAAAGCGTGCAACGCATATGCATACTGAGTAGTTACATGTGGGTCCAGTCACCATCTTAGCTAGTACAACTTGTATGGATAACAGCAGTGCATGGCAAATTGCAATTTCGAAAATGCAGATGTGAGCATGGCAAACTGCAAATTGAAAAATGCAAATTTGAGCACTTTACTGTCGAAGCTTTGCCGCACCTGCTGGCAGCAGCAGCTTCACCTCCAGGTCGCTGCTGCTCTGGCTCCAGCTCAGCAGCTGATGCAGGCTGAAGCCGCGCCACGCGCCACGTGCAGCTGCAGCAGCAGGGGAGGGCCCGCTGCTCCACACCTCCCTACACCACAACACGGCAGATTGATCAATTACTTTATTCAACGTTATCTAGCAAGAGGGGGCAACCAGAGAGGCTGAAGCCGCGCCACGCAGCACGCGCAGCTGCAGCAGAAGGGGAGGGCCTGCTGCTCCACACCTCCCTGCGCCAGAACATGCAGCAATCACAGTGCAAATGAATCAAGCAATCAGTTGATTGAACATTGTCTAGCAAGAGCGGGCAACCGAAGAGGCTGAAGCCGCGCCAAGCAGCACGCGCAGCGGCAGCAGCGGGGGAGGGCCCGCTGCTCCACACCTCCCTGTGCACGGAACAAGCAGCAGTCAAAAGGCAGATCAACTAAATGATGTATTGTATAATTGTATAATGTATTCATCAATGTATTTAATGGTTTCTAGCAAGCGCGGGCAATCAAAAAGGCTGAAGCCGCGCCACGCAGCACGCGCAGCTGCAGCAGCGGGAGAGGGCCCACTGCTCCACACCTCCCTGCAGGGCACAGCCAGCAAGCACAGCGCAGATCAAACAATTGATTTATGTTCGACGTGCAGCTGCAGCAGCCGGTGAGGGGCCACTGCTCCACACTTCCCTGCACCACAACACGCAGCAGCCACAGGGCAGATCAATCAACTTCCCAGTGGGTACACGTTTCCTAGCAACCACCGAGAGGAGGTCCACTCTCAAACCACCAGCGGTGGGGCCCAACCAGCCGACAAGGCAGACCTTGCTGTAAGTCTGGTCACATGCGCAGCTGCAGCAGCGGGGGAGGGCCCACTGCTCCACACCTCCCAACACCATAAGACGCAGCAATTGCAGGGCAGATCAAGAAGTCAATGTGTTCAACGTCTTCTAGCAAGAGGCGTCAGCTGCTGCAGGCTGAAGCCGCGCCACGCAGCACGTGCAGCTGCAGCAGCAGGGGAGGGCCTGCTGCTCCACACCTCCCTGCGCCAGAACACGCAGCAGTCAAAAGACGTGGTAACAGGAACTTGGTAACAGAAACGTGGTAAACGGCGCAGCACAGCGATACAGCCGGCCCTTGCAGGCACGCACGCCAGTCCTGCTGCATAATGACCTGAATGATGAGTGAGGCTGTCAGGAGCATCCCATGCCAGCAGATGCGATTGAGCTTGTTGTAAGCAGCAGCCATGCATGACACGCATCTGCTGGTGCAGCATGCAGCACCGCATGCAGCACAGCGCATAGCATGCTGCAGGCTCTTTGCAACAGTATGGCATCAGCTGCAGCCGCTGTAATGTTATGTTGTGCGCATGCAATGTAATGTGATGGCATCATCTGGTGCATGCTGTGCTCACCTGAGTCCATCCTCATCAAAGCCATCATCAACTGCAGCAGCCGATGCACCAGCAGCTGCAACTGAGCAAGACGCAGCAGAAGCCCTAGCTGCCCCTGCTGGCCCAGCCAGTGCGCTGCTGCCAGCAGCTGCTGCAGCAGACGCAGCACTACCTGCCTTGCGCCTGCCAGGCGACCTCCTGGCGGCAACAGCAGCAGCAGCAGCAGCACTGCGTGACCCTGCAGCACGGCTGCGGCTGCTTGTTACAGTGCTACTGCAGCTCTCAAAGCTTGAGCTAGTGCCAACCCCAGATGTGCCAGTACCAACCATGCTGCTGCTGCTGGTGGTGGTAGTGCCTGCTGCTTCTGTGCCTGTACCTAGTCCTGTACCAGGTGGCTGTGCTTGTGCTTGTGATAGCATGCTAGGGTTTGCAGCCAGGGCTTCCAGCTGCCGCAATGCACTGGCTCCTAGCTGTGGCCAGAGGCCCCCTTTAGGTATTTGCTGCCTGTCAAGCTGCTGCATCAGCCGGCAGCGGCTGAGGACGGCAGAGAAGACCTGCGCGCAGAAGCAAGTCACCAGGTCGACACAAGGACGATACAACAGCAGCAGATTGGGTGAGCAAGGAATAGAAGCCACACGAACCTGCCGCAAGATGAAGTCTGCATAGTGAAACTTGCGGCACGTGCCTGCAAGAAAAGCAGACACAGAGGAAGAAAGGCAATGGCACAAATGCTGGAGTGGTATTTGAACAAATAACAACCAATCCATACATCTGCAGGTATTAAAACAGCAGTTGGGGTTCAACCCTACCTGCCCAGCTGCCTCTCGTAGCAGCAGCCCCTGCTGCCCCACCATAAGAGACACAACAGCAGCCAAGCCACAGCTGCTGCCGTCGCCCACTACACCAGCAACATGCCTGAAAACCTCATCAGCACTACCACTGGCAGCAGCAGCAGCCGTACAGCTAGGCGCTGGTATGGTGCGGCTGCCAGCAGCAGTGGGACCAAGAGCAGCAGCAGCAGCACTGCCAGGTTGTGCTACAGGCCCTGTGAACCTGATGATGTCAGCACCCGCTGCACCGTCTATTGCAGCTGTTAACCTGCTCAGTGCTGCCAGCTGCAGCTTCAGTGGGTAGCTGATCACTGCTGCTGCTGCTGCTGGCTCTATCACCAGCACGGCTGCATCTGTTACACTGCCAGCAGCTGCAAGATCTGCTGGCGCAGCTGCCGCTGCAGATGATGATGATGGTGGCCTGACTGCTGCTGCTGCTGCTTTGATAATGCCTGTCAGTGCTGTCATGTTGCCATCCTGCATCACCTCATCTCGCAGCTGAGCACTGAGCAGACACAGCTGACTGTACGCCTTCTCAACCAAACTCAACACCTCAGCCGTACAGAAGCCGCACAGCCGCTCTAAAACGTCACAAACGTTACATGCGTAGAGCTGTGTGGCGGCTGCCCTGCCCCCGTGTTTCAGCAGCGCTAACAGCAGCTGCATTGCTGCTGCTAACAACGTGTTTGGCGGCTGCAGCTTGGCTTGCTGCAGCCAGAGTGCGTAGGCTGCTGTGCTGACAGCTGCCTCATAGCTGCAATCCTCCATAGCCATCTTAGCTACTGCTACTGTTGCTGCTGCTGCTGCTGGTAATGTGGTCAGCAACTTGCTGCTGGAGAACTTGCTTAGCTGGCCTGCAAGGCTCTGCACCTCTGCTGCTAGGGGCGACTGAGTTGTTGTTGGGGCACATGCTGCTGCAGCAGTAGGGTGTAGGGTTGAGGGCTTGCCAGATTTTTTGCAGGGTTCAGCTGCTGCTGGTGTGAGCTGGAAGCCTGTCTGCTTGCCTGACCAGTCCAGCTTGCGGCTTGTCTTGCTGGGGCTTGATGCAATCAGATCCTGCAGCAGGGACACCAGCCCTGCACCAAGAAAAGTTTGATCAGCAGTTTTGAGGCTGGCTTGTGTAGAGTAGGAAGTGTTGTCACGGCTTTTTTTAGTAATAGGATACACATGACAGCGGGCCTTATGCATTTGGCTTACACAATGCATACTACGCTCCCATTGCACTCGGCGCACAGCACACCCCCAAATCACTGAATGCATGCGATCACACAGTGACAGTCCCCGAGCAAGATTTCGCAGCTCACCTCTGACGAAGCCCTTGTCTGCTGCAAGGCGGCAAGCTGCGTCATCAGTAACAAGGGTTGTCAAGTTGCGCAGAACCACAAACCCTGCTTGGCAGCAGGGGCTGCAGGCGCTGTCGGATGCCCTGCAGGCACCTGCCACTGCAGTTGCTCTTGCTGGAATGTGCGGCTGCACCAGCAGCTGCAGCTGCAGCTGTAGCCAGGCAAGCTCTGCTGTGCTGCTGCTGCTGCTGCTGCTAGCGCTGTGCTGCCAAGCTGCTGGTGGGGTGGTTGGTGCAAGGAAACCACTGCCGCAACCACCACCACCACCACTAGCAGCAGCAGCAGCGGTGGTAGCGTGCTTGATGCAAGGGAGCAGCTGCAGCAGCAGGCTGGCAGCCACCTCAACTGGAAAAAAGCAGGAGATCATGTTGGCCCGACTGCTGCTTGTTATTTCCTGACTTGGGCGTGTGGTGCTGCTCACGCTGCTGCTGCCCGTGCTGGCTCCAAAAGGCAATGCTCCAGCAGACTGTGGCTGCACAGCTGTGCTGTGAGACAGTCGTGCACAGCTGCAGCCACAGCAGCCGCACAGCAGTATACATTAATGCAGCAGCAGCCAGGTTCGAACACAATGCCAGCTGGAAGCACCATGATCTGCATGACAGGTATCATCAGCATGGTCAGGGCACACTGCACAACAGCATGCAGGCAAGCGCGGACCGCAGCGATAAGCATGTATACCATGCAGTGCCACGCGAAACTCCTGCATATAAGCCCCAACCTACCTTGCGGCTAGGTCTGCCAAAGCTGCAATGCCACCTGGTCCCAACTGCTCCAGCCACATCACTCCTCCTGGCTTCACCGCTGCTGCTGCTGCTGCTTGGTTGTCGGGGTCCTTAGCTGCTGCAGCAGCAGCAGCCGCTGCTGCATCGGATGCGGCAGCTGCTGCCGCCTTCAGTGGGGTCAGGAGTGCTGCAGGAGGTGCTGCAGCGGTGCCGACACTAGCAGCTGCTGCGATGCTTGCGGCAGCAATGGCCAGCAGCCGCAGGGACACCACTGCACGACAGACACAGCCTGCCAGGTGAAGCAGAATATATGTAACGAACAGCTGGTGAGGTGTTGATTAGTGCAGAGGCAGCGCAAGCAGCACACGGCATACACTGAGCCAGCTGGAAAGCACCGACGCCGTGCCGTAACGTTGCATAACCAGCAGCCATGCATGCAGCGCAACACAAGTTGAGGGATCAGCACCTGCAGTTGCCGCGTTGGGCTCAGCTGTCACAGCCATGCCAGCCATCCTGTGCAGGACAAACTCTGGCCACAAGAGGGCCGGCGCAGCATCAGCAGCCACATCATTGTCGCCGCCGCTGCTGTGCATAGGTTCCATGGCAGTTGCACCAGCAGCAGCTGCACACTGCTCAAGCTGCGGTCCTTGTAACTGTCCCTGCTGCTGCATGCTGTGCATCAGCTGCAACAGCAGCAGTTGCTGCGCTGCTGGCAGGCAGCCATCCTGCAGGCAGCTGGTTAGCAGCTGGTAGGCTCCTTCAATGCCCGTAGTGGGGTGAAACGCTGCCAAGGCCGCTGCTGGCTGCAGCAGCGATGCCTGAAAGTTCAATTGCAGCGCAGGAGACAGGGAGACTAAGAGTCCAGCAAGTAGACACTGCATGGTACACGTTACATGACGCTTTTTAGGCTTGCAGTTGTATCATTTGGTCCGAATGCTGAGAGCTGGGATGTTTCTTATCACAGACATTCTGCAAGTGGTGTACTGCTACTGTGGGTTGCCCACCTGGATCAACTGCTCGAGGAGCTGCTGCTGCCCTGCACCCTGCAGCTGTGGTTCCATTGACTGACCATCATCTGTGTCTGAATCAGCGCCCAGCAGTAGCGTGTGCAGCTGGCGCAGCAACCGAGCTGGGCTACTACTGTCCATGCTGCTGCTGCTGCTTGCGGTGGTGTGTGCTAGCAATAGCTTGCGTGTATGACTCGCCAAACATTGAGGATGAGTTTGAGGCGATAGGCGAGATGCGGGAGTTGCAGCTGCGGCAATAGCAGAGTTCGAGCTGTCGAGGGTTTGCAACATTGAACTGCGAGCTCGCACCAGACACAGAAGGTTGTGCTGCTATATCCACGTAAACAGCGACTAGCTTATCTTCACCGGCTCTGTTGCTTGCTTGGCCCCGTGCGTGTTGCTTTGCTCAACAGAAAATGTTGGACATCCGCAACTTCTGCCTGGTGTGCACAGAAGAAGGCGCAGAGGCCAAACCAAGCCAAACGTTTGCTGCATTCACGTCAAAGTGGCAGAGCTGACTCCCAACAATGTAATCTACAAACTCATGTGTGGTTGTGCACACGTGTACACCGCAAATTCATTGCACTAGTACTTCAAGTTGAATGTGCCACTGCCATGCATTCACCAGCGATTGCACAAAGCAGGCAGACTGCCAGCTCGCCAGCAGCAGGCCAAAACATTTGTCACATAATAAGTTTCCAACTGGATGTCTTTGACCTCGGTCTAGTGGCGCCCCAAAGAAGGCCAGGCACCGAGTCAAACTGGTGCTTGCACGCACATGATCTGACAGGTCATTGCCATGAATGAAAGCTCCAAAGCACTGAGTAAATGATACCACCACATGTCCCAACTGATCCTTCACTGTCACTTCATGCCTCTTGCACAACAGCAGCTCTTGCTGACGCGGTAGGCCTGTCAGCAGCAGCATGCAGCCCTGCCAGGGCAAGCTGTCCACACAAAACCTGCAACTAGTCTGCTGGCGTATAGCAACCTAAAACACAGAGCTGTCACACATCATGTTCATCACACAAGTTGTGCCAAACCACCCATAGTAGCCAGGCGCTCTGCGGTGACTCCAGTGCACCGCCACAAGTGCGAATGCTGCAGCCCTGGCTGCAGGCCTGGCATACTGTGTGCACGGGCAGTGGCCGTCGCACCGTCAACTTGTCGATGGCCACCACCCACATCGACCTCAAGTAAGAAGCGCCACAGTCATCAGCAGTTGCTGGCCTAGCAGCTGTCAAGATAGCATACCGCAAGTGCAGTGAAGCTCCAAACCGGCATCAGCTAGACGTGGTGCCTTTTGACACATGGCACACTGTATATTGCGTCATGCCTTGGTCGTGACAACACCCTCACAATTCAAACATTCTCATCACCATGCGCATTTCTCAACCCCCGCAATCCCGCCACCAGCCCCGCCAGCAACATACCCCTGCAACCACACACAACCTTCGCACTTAGCGCTAACCTAGGTTGGTGCCTGCTGCGCTTGCAGCCCCAGCAGCTGCTGCAGCCCTCCCACCAGCCCCCCCTCCACCGCCTGCACAGCACCAGGCAGGCTGCGCCGCATCACCCCCAACGCTTCCCAGCTGCCCAGCTCAACAGCCTGCTGCACCAGCGCCACCACAGCGTCGCTCCTCAGATGCCGCAGCTGCTGCAGCTGCCTGCAGAACGCCTGCAGGATCTGCACGTCACGGCTGCAAAGAGCTGCCCTGACCAAAGTAGCTGCCTCCTCAGGCTTTAGCAGCTGCTGCACACTAGGCCCTGGTGGCACAGCAGGCGCTGGCTGCAGCTGCTGTTCCAGATTCGCGACTAGCGGTCACAGGTAACCTGCAGCAAACACTCCTGGGACATCACCGGAGTCATATACCTTGACGTATCTTTGTTGGGCCAAGCGAGCAGGGCTGATACTTGGACTGTGGTTCTGGCGCTGCAGTCGCTGCTGCAACTGCTGTTCCCGTGTCCGAGGCACCAGCTGCAGCAGCTCCTGCACACAGCTGTACGTGTTGCCGTTGCTGCTATGTGTGGATCCTCCAGAGGTGTGTGGACCAGCTAAGATCAGCTGCAGCAGCTGCAGCACTGCTTTCGGGGTCAGCTGCTGTGCTGAAGGCATCTCCAGCAACGTCGGCAGCAGCAGCGGCTGACGTTCAATTGCCACATGCAGCAGCTGCAGCACATTGTGTTCTTCGATATCCCAAGCACCAGGCAGTTCGCACAGCCGCCGCACTGTTGATGTATGGCTGTGTACCTGCACACCCTCATTGCTGCTGAATACACCTGCCAGTGGATCCACACACGCAACAGCCAGCAGCAGCTGCAGGACTTGTGCTGCTGGCAGCTGTTCTGCTGCTAGCAGCTCCAGCAGCAAGTGCATTGCCGCTGCACCATCAGGCTGCTCTGGGTGCAATGCTGAGCGCAGCAGATGCTGCACCAGCTCAGAATCGGCTTCTTTACGACTTTCGACCTGCTGTAGCTGCCTGCACAGCACTGCACAACATAAAGCAGGAGCAGGTACAGCATGCAAACAGTCATATTCTGTGTTCAAGTGTGGCCCAAGGCACCAGCAGTGGTGAAAATGCGCTGAAAAAAGTTGATAAGATACAAATCGGGCATCTGCTACGCCACCAGCCTGATCAAATCAGTGCCAACGACAGCACTTGAAGTCAGGCTGTCACCCTTCTTGAAGGGGACCATCGCTGGGACAGGCTGCCAGTAACCGGGCCTTTCTGGGCTATACGGCACTACAGAAGTGCCTAACATTGCTCAGCAAGCTGCGCACTCACCATGCGCAATCTCCAGCTGCCGCGAGTCCAGCGCAGACAGCACCAACTTTGCTGCTGCAGGTAGCGCAATGCGCATTGCTGCACCCAGGTGACACAGCAGCTCCACTGCTGCTACATTGCTTGCCGTTACTGCTGCATTTAGCAATGTGCACACCGCATCTGGTGACATCAACGGCACTGCAGACATCTGCAGCAGCCGTGCTACAGTGCTGCTGCAGCGGCTTCTGATTGCTGCTGCTAGCAGCTCCTGCAGTTGCTGGGGCTCAACCTGCTGCAGGGACGGCATAAATTCCACCAGACGCTCAACACTTCTGTCGTCTGCCTCACTGCAAGCAGTGCTCACAGCCAGTTGCAGCAGCTTGGTTGATGCACCTAGAGGTATCTGACGTGCCGCGTCACCTCTGCACAGCAACATGGCGACGCCGCACTGGCCAGAATGCAACGCCAGCATGGCTGCATCTACTAACCCTGCTGTACCAAGCACCCCTTGCAAGGACGACCCCATCTGCCCACTGAACAGTGCGTGCAGCAGCTGCGGTGTGTTGCCTTCTGCATCAACTGCCTCTCGCCGAAAACTGCTAGCACCACTGACGCTGCTGCTGCGCAGAGCTTTACTAATCAGCTGCAGCACACTGTCTCTGCTTAGCTGCCGCACAGCTGGGCAACCACCCAGGCACTGCACCACACCTACTGCAGCTGCACCCTGCTGCTGCACTGCCTGTACTAGCAGGGCTTTCACTGCAGCAGCTGACAACTCCTGCAAGGCGTTTGACGCTGCAGCAAGCTGCTGCAAGTTTGCTGCGCCTGCCTGGATACCCAGCTGCAGCAGTTGCACCAGCTGCTCTGCAGTAATGTGGCTAGCTGCTGCCTGCAGCAGACATAGGTGCTCCACAGCATTGTGGCGGTTACCCTGCCCAACCGCCAGCCGCAGCAGTGGCAGCAGTGCGGCTGCAATGCTGATATTCTGCTGTACAGCCGCACTGTCACATAGCTGCTGCAGTAGCCTTGGTGTGCCATGCACTGCCCGGCTGTGCCGCAGCGCCACCATCTCTGCGGCGTATGCTATATCTGCCTCTTGGTCTTCTAATGAGATTGTTGTGCGCAGCAGCTTACACAATTGGCCTTGTGAGAGTCCTGCTGCTGCAGGCAGCCCTTTTAAGCTGCTGATCAGCGGTCTGTGGCTGTGCAGGATAGCTGTCTCCAGCAGGTGGTAGGCTTGATCTGCGGTTGCCAATCAACAGTGTTGAAAGCATGGCAGCGCACCAACAACAGGATTGGGTTAGCAAGCATGCGTGGAGTTGAATCATTTATGATTGGCTAGTGAGTACTGTTCACTGCTGAGCAGCAGATGATAGTGCAAGATGATCGTACGCTACTATCACAGCAAGCAAGCTGTGGTGCGCACACAATGCTTGGTCATTCACAGCTCATGACATGTGTGCACCACAGCTCCTACATTAGACGCACCCGCAATCATGGTGCATCTACGTTGACGCGGTTCAGTGGAAAGCGAAACCATGCCATGGTTTTTAATTGTGGCATTTTATCAGGCAACCACAGGCAAACTACATGTGGAAACAGTAAGGGCAGCCTTACTGACCTGTGCTGCACACGCCTGCCCGGTCATGGCTATACAGGATATCCAGCAGAGCCTCTGCTGTTGCCGGCCCCTGGGCATTGACGGCTATCGTGAGAAGGTCCAAGTACCAAGATGGGTCGTTACCCAAGATGTCATCAAACAAACCTGCCTCGTCAGCGTCCTGTCAGCAGCAGCAGAAGCGGCAGCAGGTGCGCATGCACACCAGTAACAGCCAGCACATCTGTGAGCATGCTGTAGAGTCCAAGTCTACCATAGCTTTGCAAGCTGGCGGGGTATGTACAAGATGCCATACAATTGCAAATGGATGCAAACTGTGCCTGGCAGGTGGTAATGCAGTGCCAAAACTTGCGTTGAGCGCTGAATGGCAGCCATGATGTACATGTGCGTAGCGTGTTGCAGTACCCATGGCGGCAGCAGGAACAATGGGGCACCTGCACGCTTGCTGCGTTGCAGGTGCTGACTCCACTCAGTGCAGTGCACATGTTCATTGTGGCATGGTCGGCTATAGGTTGCCGTACTAAACTGCTCACCAGTCTTTGTGTGTTGAGGCACACCACGTTCCACAGAGCAGAAGTCAGGTGGTTGGGATTCGCATGCAGCGCGCCCACTCCTCAACGCCTGGCACCTGTTGCTTCGCTGCTCCCAGAATCAGCTCGTAGCTAGGCTTAAAGCCACAGCTGACAGCAGCCGTTGCAGCGCCCCATCTGTAGGCGTATGGCATTGACATCAGCGCGCCTGCAGCAGCTGGCCAATTGAGCACATGTACACGCCTGCCTGCTGTGCTCAGCAGCCAGAGCATAACACGCCGGGCTGCAGCTTCCTCCGGAAAAGGTTCCGGCCATTCAGTGTTTCTAATCCTGTCAATGGCTGCTGCTGCCGCGGATGCTGCTCCAGCGAATTGCAGCAGCTGGGGCAGGCGTTGCTGCACTACTGTCTTCACTTTGGCCTTCGTGGCTTTGCTCGCGAGGCTGAGTCTGTGTAGTATGTCACCGGGCATTTGGTCCAAGCACACATCAAGCACCACGTACCGATCTACCCTAGCCATGCGGCGCTGTGACGTCTCGGAGCTCGGCATGTTGCAACTGTCGGAATATCCACTGCTGCTTCAACACTTTGGCATTCTGCTCAAAACATTTGAAAGCACATAAACCTGTGTACAGCAACGCACATCGCTTGAGAAAACCCTGCCGTACGTGAAGTTTGGTCGCGACGTAACCGTTCGACTGCTGCTGACGCAGCCTGGCAGGACTGTGCTGACCGTCGGCAGTTTAAGGTGCGCGCTGCACCAGTGAAAGCCAGGCCAACATTGCCAGCCATATAAACCTGCCACCCTGCTGCTCTCTGAGGCCAGGTGGAGCTGCAACTTGCAGCCTGCAAGCGCCAGCCCCTGGAACTGCTCACGTACAACCAAAGCAGAACGTTTCCCAATCAAGCATTGAAGAAGTTCAACAGCACAGCACGGCCTGACATACGGCGCTCTTAACCAAACACGCAAAAAGCAATGCTGTCAGCATGCGCAGTATCCAGCCCGGTGCGTAGTACAAGGGCGCCACGTGCACGCCACGTGCATGCCACTTGATAACGCCCTCGCGTGCATGCCGCTTCATGAAGCATCTGCAACATTGAGTCTATGTAGCAGGTTGCTGGAGTACCGCCGTGAAAGCAGCAGTACTCTTCAACAGCAAGCAGAGACACACAATACCTGCATGCAAGGCTGCTCATGCATGCAACACTGTCGTGACTCGCTCTTCTGCGCCGTTGCCAGCGGCTGCCATGTTGTGCCCACGAAAACGCCCGGCCCAATTTGACAGGGCTGGTTCCTCAACCCAACAATCGCTCTGCTGCTGCTGCTGCTTCTGTCCCCGCAGCTGGCCCCATTGCAGCTGTTCCTGCAAACGGCACACTTGATGGCACCAACAGCCGCGCTGCGCTCTTGCTAGCATTCACAAGCACTGCGTTTGGCCTGTCATTGCCTGCAATCCTCCCCAGAGACACTTCTGCTGCAAGCCCGATAGCTGCTTGCCGGTCAAACACCCGCTGCATTGCCAAGTCAATGGGACAGTCAACAAACCAGGCATCGTCAAACAGCCCCCGCAACTGCACCCACGGCTCCTGCTCTAGAAACAGATAGTTACCCTCTACTAGTACTACTGCATGCTGCGCTGCATCTATCTGGATGTCATCTTCTATTGGGTCGCCTACGCCATGGTCAAAGGAAGGTAAGCTGGCTGCGCCCTGCTGCTTTATGCGCCTGATTGCAGCTACAAAAGCTGCGCCGTCAAAGGTCCAGTGCGCACCGCGCCGTGCGTAGGCTTCCTGCAAGCAGATGTCCAAATGAAACCAGCACCGCACAGCCCATAAGCTTGGTGTGGCAGTACACATACTGCCACGCCAGCACCACAGCACACAATTGGTGCTCTGCAGATGCATCCTGTTATGACAAGCGCAGCATGTGCAGCAAATGTGTCGCTGCAAGCAGCTCGCAGCAGCCCTAGGACGAAGCTGCAACAGGGTGCTTTTGCAGGCACACACACAGGCATGCGTGTTGGACTGCTTGCTCTACCACAACCAGCTGGCACCTACAGTGCACCACTTCAAACCAGCAACATCCATCCACTCCATCAACCACTGCATCAAATACCCAACCCATTCATCCCACCTGAGGATCAGGCATTGCATCCAACTGCTGTTTGTAGTAATGGAAGCCGTCCATTGGCGCTACTGCTGCTGTACGGCTCAGGCCCCGCTGCTGACTCAGCATTGTGATGCGCTGTGCCACATGCTGCGCCAGCGTTGACTTTCCGCTGCCTGGGCTGCCTGCAGCATGTAGTCAAACATAACGGTCAAACACAGTAGCATGGCAGTGCCAGGTCAGCGGAATGTGTCACGCCAGCAGTGCTGTCAGGTGAGCACACCGCGCTAGGTCTGCGTAATGATAGTTAACAAAATATCCCTTGTTAGCCATATAATTCAAGTGCCAGGTCAGCAGGGTGCCAGGTCAGCAGGGTGCCAGGTCAGCAGGGTGCCAGGTCAGCAGGGTGCCAGGCCAGCAGGGTGCCAGGTCAGCAGGGTGGCAGGCCAGCAGGGTGCCAGGCCAGCAGGGTGCCAGGTCAGCAGTAGTGCCAGTTGAGCAAGGGTGCCAGGTCAGCAGGGTGCCAGGTCAGCAGTAGTGCCAGTTGAGCAAGGGTGCCAGGTGCCAGGTCAGCACATTGACAGATCAACGCGTACGCAGCAGCTGCATGCAGGCATCCTTTGTCTGGCACTCTCATCATTGAGCAGCACACGGCAACCTTCAACGGGTGGTTGGTTCTGTCGTGCAACCAAAACTTGGGCCCAACACACAAAATCACCAGACCAACGGCTGCTAAATAGCGTCACCTGCCCCTCCCTCTCCCCACCCCAGATCATCAGCAGCCAGATGACGGCACAGCTGCAGACATTGCTGCTACACGTAAGCAGAGTGCCTGCCTATTTTATGCCCAATTCCGAATCGCACCTGCAATGCCGACCAGGTAGACGCCGCTGCTTGGCAGTGTCTGTGCTGCATCCAAGGCATGGTGAGCCAGCTGCTCTATGATCTCCTCATATGTGCTGCCTGCAGGACATGTGCACAGCACACAGAGCTCTGTTGTCACACCAGATTCCGGTTCCAGACTCTTGCCAGAGAAGAGAACAACCAAGGCAGTAGCGCAGTGCCCAGGCTAGTACCCACCACTGCACAATGCAGGCAGACGCTTGGTGCTCGAGAAGCTGCACTACTGTGGTTGATGTGGAGCTGGATCACGGCGTGATCTTGATAGTACTCGGGAACGTAGCAGAGTGCAGTGCTAGGAAGATTGCTGGACCCATTGCATGCTCACCTTGCACTACTTGCTGCTTAGCTGCCCTTGTAATGATGGTCCTGTTGCTGCTGAGTCTCCTGGCTGCTACATACCGCGGATATTGCTGATGAGTTTGCAAGCAATGCTTCTGTTTGTTCAAACACGTTTGCATGGTGCAGTGCCGTGCAGGCAAGGGACTTGAGCAGTACAGGTACAGTTGCAGCAGCACTGACGGTGGACATGTGGGCGTCTCAACGCGGTTTCATGTTGGCTAATTGTGCTTAATTCAAAAAATTGCACTTCAGCCGTTCAACAGGGGCCGCTGCATCTGCTTGGGTGCGCGCGAGTGCCCTAAACACGCAGGGCTCGCGTCTGTGCAAGGCCTACTCTACCATCTCGCAAGCTCGATCACATCGTTCAGGTATGCTTGAGGATCCTATCATCATCAGCTGCTTGGATCTAGTGTGCCTCAGGTGCGTATGCGTGAATATACGGTCACTCTGGACACCACGCACTGTAGAGCATTCAGGCCGTGCGACGTTTCGTGCAAGGACAGTAATTGATTGCTTGAAATGCCAACGGTGATCTGACTCTGCGTCGGTGGGTAGCTGTGATGAGTAGGCTTGCACACCACTGCTGCTGCTCTCCTCTGCATGCATACAGGCAGCATGCGTCCTGTAGCGCCAGGAGCGCAACAGTTGTTCAATTGATTCAGCATCACCTTGAGCATGGTTATTACTGCTGCTACAGGTTGACTCTCGCTGCTGCCAACAAACTGAGCACAATGCAGCGCACCACAGACGCAATGCCTTCAATGGTGCTGCGGGTGTCGAACGTTGTCAGCTACATGCTGTTCATCCTCATCAACACTCTTTCAAACAAGGGCTACTTTGGTCCAACCAATGCAGATGTAAGCAAGGATGGTTATGGCTGCGACACCTGCTACATCAGGCTGTACAGCTTAGGTAGCTGCAGTGCATGTGTTCGTTCACCTGGGTGCAGCGCGTGCATTTGGCCTGGTATGAACATGTGCACATGCCGCGATGTCACAGCAATGACTGCCATATTGTACTGCATTCCTCTGAAAATCACACTGCTGCTCATCACTGCAGGTCAGCAAGCAGTACTGCACACCCCTGACACCCGCTGGGTAAGCAGCTGTTGCCAGCCACAGCACAGCACAGCAACAAGCACAGCACAACCGCAGCAGCAGGTGCACTCAACTGTGTGAGCAGCGCAGCAGCCACCGAGCTGGGTGCCGCTGCAGCTCTATGCATGCCGGCATGTGTGTAGGCCACGACACCAATACAGCGTAGCTGGTCATCAGGACATGCACCAGCAGCGCGGCCTGCCTGCAGTGCACTAGTTCTCTGAGTCCCACCTGGGCGCTTCCTCCGCCTTTTGAAGCTTTTGCGGCAGGCATGTGTGACTCCTGTTTGAAGTACGTGAATAATGTGGATCTCTTACTGCCTCATTTTGGCAGGTGGGCCTTCTCCATCTGGGGCATCATCTTTGCCCTGCAGGGGGCTGGGGCCATCTATGCTGCCCTACCAATGGGCTACCAGTCACCCGCTAAGCGCGCTGCAGTTAACACAATCGGTACGCGTTTGGAGCTGCAGCGGCGTCTGTTTGTCAGCTAGCTAGGCGATGCTTACGCGCGTTATGTGGTGCAGCACTGGACTCATCTGAGTGCAAGTTGTTTGATCAACTGCGCAGCACCACTTACATGCCGTTTGCACCTGGCACATGCTGAAGTTCAACCCTGCATTCCTGTGCTGCTTGCCGCACATCACCTTGCAGGCTATGGCTGGCAGCTGACGTGGCTTTTTGAGTGCCTCTGGCTGGTGCTGTTCCCGCGTCAGACCATGCTGGCATTTGTCTTCTGCGCTATCTTCTTGTTTGCCGGCCTGGCAAGCATCGCCACCACATGCGCACGCGTGTACCGCGTCAATGGCTCAATGGCTGCAATGCGTGCAACTGCACCCGCTGCTCGTGACGCGCCCAGCAACAAAGCTGTTCTGTATGCGCTGTACTTCCTACCCACAAGCATCAACACAGCCTGGCTGAGTGTTGCTAGCTGCCTTGGTGTCACTGTACTGGCAGCTGCTCACAGTGCCGGGCTCGGCACTCAGAATGTGCTAGCCGCATCTTTGGCTGCCCTTGTGTCTGGAATCGGCGTGTATATCCTCCTGCAGCACGGTGATTTGGCGTACGCTGCCACGCTGATTTGGGCGTTGAGTGCTGTGCTTGATGCACAGCGTGTTGAGCTTGTGAGGATGCTTGCTGTGCTCGCGATTGTTGTGTTGGGGCTGGTGTCTGGCCTGACAGTGTACAGGCGCTGGAAGTTGAGGCAGCAGCAGTTGGAGGCGAGTGGAGTGGAGGCTACTTCAGCGTCACTGCAGCAGTCTTTGCTGGCGCCTCATGATGCTACTGCTGGCGTTGCTGGTGTTGCTCCTTCTGGTGTTGCCACCAGCTGAGCTAAGTTTTGAAGGCAACAAACGTGTGACAGAGCTACTAGCTAGTGGCAGGCCTCTGATGTGTTTGCTGGTATGAGCGCATGTGTCTCAAACAGCAAGATGTTTGGCCTGGCCCACTGGCAGTGAGAGACCTCAGCGCACAGTGTGCTTTACTATACTGCAGCTAAGCGTATGTTGTGGCCATGTGGTGTTCCTATTCATGTTGTGCCAGCAGGGTAGGCTGAGCCCCCTGTTGCACCTGTACACTAGTCCTCCTTTAAAACCCGTGTTGTTGGTTCATAGTTGATCTGCCGTTGACCGGGTCATGATCTGGCTGTTGGACGCCAGCAACTTGCTGCGCCATGTACTTTTTGTGCATGTGACACCGCCCGCAAGAAAGGGCTTTTGCCTTGCACGGCATCATGTGTATGCTGCTGTCGGCGCATGCATACTGCCAGCCGGGCTGCACTCATTGAGGTTGGAGCTGCCAGGTCAGGCTGACCCCAGTCAGCGACAGTCGCTAAGCGATGGGTAACATGATGATGATGATGAGTCGCTAAGCGATTGTCGTTTGGTGGTGAGCACAGGTGGTGTCATGTTCGTCTGTTACGGCTATGGCTTGATTTAACATGTTGATGAACATGATGAGTTCGTCCGACGAACAACGGTTGTACAGCGTTCAAGCAGTTCTCTGAGCCATCAGCGAAGCTACACCGACTTGCAATTCGGTACCGAGTCATGTTAGCATGGCTGGCAGTTGCCGCCCGTGCACACCCATCGCAGCAGTCAGCAAGTGCTGGCATCGAAGCCACTGCCACAAAACATTGGAACGCGCGGGCTGCCAGCTGGGTCATCCTTTCGGAAAGGGCAGATGCGTCTGATGTTATATGGCAGATACATCTCTTACATACATGCAAGAATGCCAACACAGTCACCCTCTTTGTAAGCTAAGCTGCGTTTATACGCTGCTACGACTGCGTAGACAGCAACAAGCAGACAGTTAGCTGCGACAACCAAGTGTAGCCGCATTGATGTGCCACATATCAGAGAAACACCATCGGTCACAGCAACATTAGCTGACATGCAAGTCCTGGTTGCTGGCGCCGAGGAGCCCAGGAATCCGCCAGCACTTCAATGTTTGGTCATGTGCACACTACGTTTGGTTATGGACCAGCAGAGCATGCACACAAAAGAATTGTATCCTTATCGCTCCCTCAACAATCATCACAAAAGACGGTACTAGTCTCCACCATGAGCACATGTAAAGCAAACCAAAGTCACGGCTGCAACCAGATCAACCGCATGCAGCACCACCAGCACAACTTGCAGCAAAAGCAAGACAGCTGACACGCCACGTGGAAGCAGGTCTCTGGTTGATACAGGATGCATAAGCCCAGCGCTAATCAGCACCGCATACCCGCAGATGAACACCGCTGCAACACTACTGCCGCTACTCGACTTTAACGCCGCCTGCACACGAACAGCAGCCTGCCGTTGTTAGCACACATGCAGACAGTACATCAGACTACCGACTTGTTCTAAACCCGAGGCTTTGAGTCAAAACACTGGTTTCAAAATACTGCAAGCAAATGTTTGGGTAAAAGACATGTCACATAACACCCCCTGCTGTGTACACCTGGCTGTGCTCACCCACCGAAAACCCGCGCGTCCACTTGTCCTAAAAACCTACATACACAGAACTGCACATAGCTTACTGCTGCTGCCTGTCAGGGCCACGTTCAGTCCCGCCTAATGCTGCACGTGTCTGTTCTGCCAATACCTCTGCTGCTCTGCCTGCTCCATCAAGCGCACCCCCAGCACTGCAAGCTTGCCATACTCATCCTGTACCCACTCCACGGCATACACATCACCCGTAGCTGGGTCCACTGCTGCCTCCTGGCCAACAGGCACCTCCAGCTGCTGCCCCGTCTCTGGCAGCTCTACCACCACAGTGTGGCCATGCAGGGCTGCATGGTCCTGCTCCGCCTGCAACACCACAACATGACAGCATCACAGTGAGCACTGATACAGAGAAAACATCATCATACTGTGGCATTGCTGCTGTGCATGGCACCTCGGCGAACATCAGTGTTGTCATTAATAAAGTCCTGTCCATAAAGGTGTGTGTTGTCAGCACTGCTATGTGCAGCACAACACAGGTTGCAACACTACCGCAGCCGAGCGCTGAATCCACCCACCTGCTTCACCACTGTCAGGAACACCTCCTCCAGAGATGCCAGCGACACGTGAACCTCAGCCAAGCCCAGCAGCTGCTGCTTCTCAGGCATGTCCAGCAACTCCAGCAAACCCTGCAGCTGCGGTGCAAGCGCCTGCGGGATCACGTAGTGCAGTATGCCGCGGCCCTCTTCCACAGGGGTCAGGCCCAGGTGCTCTGCTACAACGTGCTGCAGGGTGAGACCACTGCTGCTGAAGCTAGACCGAGCAGCATTGGCTGCAGCTGCAGATGGGCTCCTGGGCAGCGCTGCTGCACTGGCCCACTGCGGACTAGCGCTGCTGCTTGGGATGCCCGAGCTGGTGGCATAGCTGCCACTGTTCATGGTGTCCGACAGAGCTGACTGCAGCCCTGTGGTCGCTGTCCGGATACCAGCATCTGCTGCTAGCGCTGCTTCGATTGAGCGTGGCGTGGTTGCCAGCAGGCCCTCTGGTGACAGAGTTGCGCTATCTTTCAAGCGCATGCGCAGCTGCAGGCACAAAGCAGTGGCACACACAAGCAGTCAGAGATGATGCAAGGCCCACCACCGTCGCCAACGTACAGAAGATGCCCCTCACTTATCTATGATGCAAACACATCCACGTGCCTGGGGTACAGCGGACAGATACTGCCAGAGCATGGTGACCGACTTACACTTCAATACTCCTTACTAAAGGCTAGTACCCAACCCACCTGGTAGCCGTTGCCGTACTTCTGCTTGAGCGTGAGGCTGCCGCCAAGCACCCGCATGCGGCCGCGCACCATGATGCCTATCCTGTCACCAAGCGCATCTGCCTCCTCCATGCTGTGCGTGGTAAGCACAACGGCTGCATGCTGCTTGGCTGCATCAATCGCATCCCACACCGCACGGCGGCTGATAGGGTCCATGCCTGCAAGACAGAGACACAACCATCACATACTTGGGTCGACTTGTGAGTGCCTAACATCATGCATGGGGCATCTTCATGGTGCGGGGCCTTGCAGTGGCTATTCCACACCCAAAACACAACCCAGGGAAGGTTCTGCATGCCGCCGGTTGCACATGCGGCTGCTGACTCATCATCGCCGCACCTGTGCTGGGCTCATCCAGGAACACCAGCTGCGGGCCACCCAGCAGCGCCAGCGCCACGCTGAGGCGCCGCTTCATACCACCAGAGTACGAGCTGCTGCGCTTGCCTGCTGCTGGCGTCAGCTGCACCTGCTCAAGCAGCTTGCTGCCCTGCTCAGTGACCTGCAACAACAGCAGCAGCACCCATTGGAGCAGCAGTGTAAGTTTGACAGGTGAAAGGGTATGTACGCGTTGACCGCAATGACATAATATGTGGACGCCACGCATAAGCTGGACCATCTGAAGCTGAAGGAACATGCAGCGCTTGCTAGTCCAGAGCAGTAGCCACTCACCTCCCTGGCTGGCAGGCCCTTGATGCAGCCGTATATGTACATGTGCTCACGGCCGCTCAGCTCATCCCACAGCACGTCAAACTGCGGGCACACGCCCATCACCGCCTGCGCCACCTCCAGGCCTCCTGGGGCCAGCAGGGAGTGGCCCATGACACGGATGTCGCCCCCACTGGGAGGCAGGGCACCTGCATGGCAAGCAATGGTTTTTAGCGGGCATGGGCATTTGTCCCAATTGCCTAGTGCTGTGCTATGAGACTACAACCTTTCCTGAGCAAGATACGTGACAGCACACCCTCGACTGCTCTTTGTGATGACAGAAGGTTCCTGCTGAACCTGGCCATCACATCTGCACGGCTGGTGGTGCACACCACTCACCTATCAAACAGTTAATGCTGGTGGTCTTGCCGGCTCCATTCGGTCCAAGCAAGCACAGCAGCTGCCCTTTGGGCACACCAAACCAGCTGTCGGCAACTGCCACAAACTGCTGGGGCTGCTGTTGCTGCTTCTGGCCTGTCGGCTGCACACGCTGCCTCTTCTGGCCAAAGGGCAGCCACCTCTGCCACCACTTGCTGTTCCTGGGTGGGGGCATCCGATACACCTTGCGCAGGCCAAACACCTGCACCATGTCATGCTTGCTGCTCCAGCTGCCATCCATGTCTGCAGGAAAGCATCAGCAGCAAGCAGTGTTCACGCAACACCAAATAAGCAAAGTCGTGGCATACGGTACCGCGTCACTGGCATGCAACCAGCAGGTGGCCAAAACGGTCCACGCACACAAGCACAACAGACCAAAGCAAGCATACTTGCAGGTGCTCACCTGAGTACCAGGCTGCTTTCATGCGCTGCTCCTCCTGCAGAACTCCAGGGTCCAGCACCACAGGCACAATGCCATAGCCTGCGTTCGGCCGCTCCTTGCCTTGTGGGGCACCCGGTCGAGCCACAGCAGCAGCAGCCACCAGGCTGTCATGCTTTTTCGAAGCAAGTGTCAGCGAGCTCTCTGGCTGGCGCCAGAACTCCCACCAGCGGCGCGCAGATGCTGCAGCGGCATTGGCAGCCTTTGCCTGCTGCATCTGCTGGTACTGCTGCAGGCTGATGGTGTTGCCAGGAACAGCCGCACCTAGGGGGCTGTGGGGGTCTGAGCTGGTGTCGCTGAGGCGCAGCACTGTGACAGAGTTCTGCACCATAAGCTGCTGCGAGTTCTGCACTGACGCAGTGGTGCCAAACTGAGGCAGCTTGCCAAGTGTGCTCTGGCCCCTGTTGGACAGGTCCACTGGCACTGCATTGTTCGCTGCTGCTGCCGCGTTCTGGTCGCCACCAGCGCTTGCCCTGTTGTCCCTGCGGCGAAGGAACCCGCTGGACACACTGTGCCTGTGCACGCTGCCGACGCTGCCATTGGCCCCAATGCCAGCTGCAGTGCCCTTGTGCTGCTCTACTGCTGCATTGCCAGGGCTGCTGCTGCAACGGATCACAAGCTCCTCTTCGTGCTGTGCCTGCGTGATCGACTTTGCCACCTTCTTAGCCATGTCTGAAGTGGCAAATGGCGTCTTGTTGCGTGCTTTGCTGGGAGAGCCATCAATTGCGTCACCGGCGCTCTGGCGGCGGCCAAGTGCAGCAGCTGTCGCCACACGGAACATGTTTGACCAGTAGCCAGGCAGCAGTGGGTACCACAGCGGCAGCTTCACGCCGTGCGTGTTGGGCTTGATGTTGTCCAGGTACACTGCCACCACCATCCAAGCCACTGCCTGCACAAAGAGTGTCCAGTAGCACTGACTGATGGGGTAGATGCAGTTGTCTGGCACATACAGCCAGTCCATGTTGCCGACAATGCCTCCGTTTGGATCTGGTGTGTACGTGCAGTAGCTGGAGCGCTCGCTGAAATGCAGCCCTGCAGGAGCACGGAGACACGTAGCAAGCAGAACATTCAGCCCATGTCATGGCCACCCAACTTTGTTCACAAAAGCACAGCAGCAGGCAACACATGGCACAGTCACCATTCCTGCAAGCTGCAAGGGCCCAGCTGCAATGCCAGCCTGCTGGCCAGCTGTTCCTCACCTCCACGGGTTGCATCAGCAGCAGCGGCCGACATGTCCAGCACTCCCTTGGTGAGAGGGTTCCAGGGGAACATGGCAAAGATCCAGAAGAACACTTTGCCCATGCCGTTCTTGGTGAAGTAGATGCTGGGCGAGAAGGGCAAGCCGTAGCAGCCCAGCGCCTGGCACACCCACCCAACCTGCAGGCGCAAGTGCATGTACATGCAGGACATCAGCCAGATGACGCATTTGCAGCGATGTTGCAGAAGTGCACGGTGAACAGCGCCACAGGTGCATGAACTAGCCTGCTGGCATCTAGCATATGAAGCAACGAAAGCAGCGCTTTGCTTTGCCAGGTGCCTTTGTACATGTACGCATCATACAAGCAGTTCCTGCACCAGCCTGCTTCAGGCTACTTACCAAGACAACGCCCAGGCCTGCGTTGCTGGCAGACTGGCTGGTTTGCAGGAACACCGAGATACAGCACGTGAAGGATGACATGGCCATTCCAAACAGCCAGAACAGCACGAACATGAGCCACACGTCGTTCTGCACAAACATGGCCAAGCGCAGCGCAACACCTGCACACAGCAGCCAAGCAGCACAACGTCAGCAAAGGATAGTAACGAAGAGGGCAGGACTGTTCAGACCCCCCCACAAGCTGCTGCAGGCTGTAGTTCACAGCTGCACCGACTGTAAGCATGCTAAATGATTCTGTCCTGCAAGCAGCACATGAGCTGCTGCATGATGTTTCAAGGCGTTGCTGTCCTGCAAGCATAGTCCCTTGCTCACCAAAGCCAGTGATACACCAAGCTGTGATGCCAGCCATCACTGCCTCAAACATCCACCAGCTGAGCCAGTAGGAGCCCTGCTGCAAGCCCATCGTCTGCAATGCCTGCCGCAGCCCTGACTCTTTCTCTGTGACAAGAGCAGTCAGGTGGCTGATTGTTGCAAACATACAGGCCACAAAGATGAAGGGCGGCAGGATGTAGCCCGCTGTGCCAGCTGAGAGCTGTGGGTGTGGGAACGGGCCGAGCCGTGGCTGCCACTGCAGAGCATCTGCCTCTGCCTGTTTGCCTGCTGCTGCCAGGAAGTGCCTGCTGATCTCCCTGGCAATGGCTGACATAAAGGGCATCTGGAAGAACTCGTTGGGGCTCTGTACATATCCCTTGAAGGCAGGTGACTGCAGGACAGTGATGATAACATGCAGCAGTTTCGCAATTAGATACAGAGAAGCTCGTGATGTGGCAATCCTTGCAGGAAACCCTGTATAGCTAGTAATCACTGCTATATGTGGCTTTCCAGAAGACGGCTAAGCATCAGTGAGCAAGCAACACGGCAGTTGAGCAGCCCAAACTCACCGAAGTGTTGGTTTGCAGTATGTACTGCAGCTGCCCGCTTGGCCCCTGAAGGAAGTGCACGGCACCCATCACATACTTGCTGCGCCCCTGGATGAAGGTATCTGCTTCAAACCTGCTGCTGAAGCCCATCACCTGCAGCACGCAACATGAACATACAAATGCAGAAAGTGCTGTGTGCATGCCCAGGGTTTGCAGCCACCTTCTGTGAGCAGGCGTTGCTGTGCTAGCATTTGCCAGCTGTGTGTCTGTGAGCTGTACGGCTTTACTAATGTAGAAGCCAATGGCTGCATGTGCTGGACAGTTGCGGGGTGCAAGCTTACCCTGTCAGCAGGTATTGGTGGGTTGTTGTTTCGCATCATCGCGTCAACTATGCCCTGCAGGAAAACAGCAACAGCCCACAGTCATTACCATACATAGGCTTCTATCATCACTCTTGCACGACATCACACTGCAGCACAGGCTGATTGCGGATACAAGCATGGCCCCTGTAGCCTTCCTGCAAGAGGTTTACGTCAAACCAAGCACCATAGTGCTGTGCTGGTGCAACTTCAACGCTGTTGCTGTGGCTGAGACTGCTGACCATCAACCTGCATGGTGCTGCTAGCAGCAACTGCAAGTGGCCTCACCTGTACTGTTGTGTCGTTGTTGGGTGTGTACACAAAGTTCAGGCAGGGCTTGTTGTATATGAACAACTCATCGCTGCAGTCTGGAATGCTGCTGATGTCCGAGAGAGAGGAGAACGGTGTGTCCCTGATTCTGCCTGTACGTCTGCTGTTGGCTGCCATGACAACTTGCACAATGAGTGCCAATGCCAGGAACAGCAGCGGCGCCAGCAGCCGAATGGCTGTCGCCCAGCGGTTGCGCCATGCCACCAGCACTGCAGAAGGCGTACATGATTGCGCAGTGGCCGTGAGCGACAAGGAGAGCAGAAGAGGTGTTACGTATGAAATGACATCATGTTGATGGGTACAAGTCTCTCTTGGCTGTTTGCTGAAGTCTGCTGCCTGCTGTCAATGGCACATTTCAACTGCCAGGTGCTGCTGACTGTGCACCTGGCAGCGTCGCTGCTGCTCTCAGCATCTCTGACCGGCCTAGTAACGAATCAACATCAAATTGATGCTGAAAGCGCAGCTGTTGTAGCCATCTCAGCTGCCAGCACCCTCGAGAGCAGCATCGGGTAGTGCTGAACATGCCGCCTGACACTCCGCATGCTGGCTGTTTCACCCTCCAGCTCACCATTTTTCACAAACAATGCTGTAGTTTGGCGAAGTCCCTTATGCTCTTGCAAGCTGTCCAGCAAGCCATGCCTTAGCTTTGCGGTTGCAGTCATTTCTGCGCCTGTGCGCGGCCCCGCAGGCCGCAAACCTCAATCAAAGGACTAATATGTTCATTTCATACTTATGAAAAGTGCCGTGCGGGATGAGATGCAGCCAAAGCTGTCGGCAGAAAACTGCAGGTACTTTTATCCAGAAGGCGCCAATCACAGCGCGTTCGCTATTATGAAACTAATACAATGTTCTTATCCCAAGTCGCTGGAAACTATCATATGCGGTCAGCTGACAAAACCCTCCTTGAAGTGTCATCCACTACACCTGGCCAGGGGTGGGTCGTTCCAAATTTCACTTTTCATTTCATTACATTTCATTTCATATTTCATTTCAAATTTCACGCGCCGGTAGGACCCACTGCAAGGAGTGAAATGACTGCAAAACGGGCGTTTAGACCCGCAAAACAGCAGCTGCTCGCGTCGTAAGCAATCACGGGTTAATATGTTGCCACATTATAGCTCTGGAGTGGGGCTAAACAGTCCAATCGGAGCCCAGCACACACTCTTGTCCTGCTCAGCTTGTCCACTGCTGGCCTGCAGCACGTCCTGCCCAGCCTGGCAGGATGGGGGGTCTCAAGAAACATCAGAACCATGCTACCACACTGCAGCTGCATACCACTCAGATCAAAACCAGCACAAATTAATTCAGACCATCAACAACCCCCAGTTGCATCAAGATACACAAAGCTGCCATTGCCGCAGCTGGGTAGCATCTGTCACATCCGCCCACATGGCCAGTCTGCTGTGTTACGGCTGCTCCTGCTGCTGCTGCTGCTGCTCCTGCTGCTCCTCCTCCTCTATCACACTGTCCAGCCATTGCACGTATGCTGCGAAGTCCTCTGCATCATGCACTGCACCATCGCGGCTGAGCGCCTTGCGGTCGTTTCACTTTTCCGTTTCAAATTTCATTTCATTTCACATTTCAGTGAAATTTCACTCACAGGGGTCCCAAAACCTGAAATGACCCACCCCTGCACCTGGCACCTGGACGCCACCTGGATCGCAGTACTGCTGGCCGAATCCTCGCGGCTCAGCCGGGCTGCTTGATGAATTCGAACGCAGCTGATAATGAATTAATGCGTTGCATCACTCCTAGCTGCTGCCATGAGCCGGAATGCTGTTCAAAACAGTGTTTGGCATGCTGGCATTAGAGACTGCTTACGTTGACCTGCAGAGCCTGGCTCGTTGGAAAACCTCTGACTTTTGTCCACCATAAGGACAGATATATGTTTGTTGCTGCTGAAGTATGCTAGCCTGGCAAGCCTGGCAAGTAGCCAGGGAGTGCCAGTAGCCCGCTGGGCCAGGCATTGCAATCGCTCAGATTCAAAGTGGTTGACCTGCAGCAACGATTTGTAACATTTTTCTATTGCTTTCCTGGTTCGTGTAGGTGGCACGATCCTTTGCGTGGTGCTTGCTGCTGTTGTGCCACCAAAGGCAACACAGCAGTACCGTCACCGGCGCCATCATGGGATGTCGTTCGCGAACCATACAACCGCATTTGAATACTTGGACTTAATGTTTCGCAAGCGCCAGGTTTCTTACTGCTTCAACAAAGGAGAAGATTGGAGGGCACATGACGAGACTTCTGTCAGCAAACAGGACAGTGGATGCAACATCGACAAGGGCGTCGCAGGATTAATTCGGCGACATCAGGGTTATCTACAGTGTGAACATGATATCAGAGGCCTGAATCACATGCCGTGTGTCTTGACACAGCACCTGCTCGTTTAATAGCTTTGCATAGCTTTGCTGAGTTCCTCTGTTCCGCTTGTCACAGACAGGAAAGATGCACGCAAGAATGATACGGCAACGGGATTTGACAGGTGCTCCATCAAGAAGACATTACCTTGGCCTGGAGCCCTTCGCAAGTCCCGGCATGGTGCTCCAGGCCCGATCAAGGCCTGGCCTCTGTGCAGCTGCAATGTCATCAACAAGGCCACAGTTCAGCTGCGCTGCAAGTGCCTGGCAGCCTAACGTTCAGCCACTGCTGAGCAGCAGCAGAAGCAGCAACAGCAGCAGCAATGCGCCACACTTGCTGCAGCAGCGCAGGCGTCAGGTCATACCCTGCCGCATCCGCAGCGCTGCAGCTTTCAACCCCATCACAGCAACACGGTCTGTTGAGGCAGCAGCCAAACACCAGCCTTTGACACAGCAGCAGCTGCTGGACTTGGGGGCCACGTTTGTCAGGTGCTGGTTTGCAGGAATAGCCAAGGGACCACAGGCAGTTGAAGAGTCGCTCAGCAGCATCCTGGACAGCAATGTGCTGCTGGTAGCAGACAGGGTGCGACAGCTGGAGGATCAGCCGGTGAGCGGACTGACACTGCTGGTGTTCAGCAATCGTTGGACATGCATTGCGCTTTGTGCTGTGAAGCAACTGCGTCTGTGCGACAAGCAGTCGGGTCATAGCGAGTACTTGCATGTCTTCAGCTCAGCATGTGCTGAATCCACTCAAAGGGCACAGCATGGCTTCGTTGTAGCCTACTGCAGGTGCTTGACTTTGAATTTACATGCGCAGCACCCTGTCGGCGTTGTCAGCCTGCTTATGCATTGACCACAGGCTTGCTGCTGTACCCGTGCCCCTGCTGCGCTCACATTACACATACTACGGCTTTCTTCCATTTATGAACTTCACACTTCAAACTTAACACTCCCAACTGCCTTCCTGCACCCTGCATTGTGCTGCGTAATCCTGCAGGGCCTTACTGAGGTACTGGCTGAGCTGGAACGTGCCCACCTGGATTACCACCGCAGCATTGATGAACTTCACTCTCTGAACCGTCTCCTTGCACCCTGCATTGTGCTGCGTGATCCTGCAGGGCCTTACCGAGGTACTGGCTGAGCTGGAGCGTGCCCACCTAGCAATGATTAAACCTCTATACTATAATGGCCATCACCTCGCACCCTGCATTGTACTGCATGATCCTGCAGGGCCTCACAGAGGTACTGGCTGAGCTGGAGCGTGCCCACCTAGCAATGATTAAACCTCTATACTATAATGGCCATCACCTCGCACCCTGCATTGTACTGCATGATCCTGCAGGGCCTCACAGAGGTACTGGCTGAGCTGGAGCGTGCCCACCTAGCAATGATTAAACCTCTATACTATAATGGCCATCACCTCGCACCCTGCATTGTACTGCATGATCCTGCAGGGCCTCACAGAGGTACTGGCTGAGCTGGAGCGTGCCCACCTAGCAATGATTAAACCTCTATACTATAATGGCCATCACCTCGCACCCTGCATTGTACTGCATGATCCTGCAGGGCCTCACAGAGGTACTGGCTGAGCTGGAGCGTGCCCACCTAGCAATGATTAAACCTCTATACTATAATGGCCATCACCTCGCACCCTGCATTGTACTGCATGATCCTGCAGGGCCTCACAGAGGTACTGGCTGAGCTGGAGCGTGCCCACCTAGCAATGATTAAACCTCTATACTATAATGGCCATCACCTCGCACCCTGCATTGTACTGCATGATCCTGCAGGGCCTCACAGAGGTACTGGCTGAGCTGGAGCAAGCTCACCTAGCATTGATGAACCCTCTATACTATACACGTCATTACTTTGCACCCTGCATTGTGCTGCGTGATGCTGCAGGGCCTCACAGAGGTGCTGGCTGAGCTGGAGCGTGCTCACCTTGAGTACCACCGCAGCGAGCACCGGCCCATGCTGTATGCAGCCAGTGAGCAGTCGCAGCGCGTGTATGCACTGGTGGAGGGGCGCTACCAGGATGTGGGGGCGCTGCCAGGGCACCCAGCAACCTTCAGGTGGGCTGGCAGCACCAGCAGCAGCAGCAGCAGTGGCAGCAGTGGACTGCGTATGTTTTTCTTCCGTGAACAGATGAGCTGAGATGCTGTGCTTGGCATTGCAGCTGTGGTGCTCTTGTGCGCTGCTGGAGGTCCCAGTCTTAACAGGCTCCACGACATGCGGCAGCAGCACTGACGCACACTCGGATATGTGCCATCCTTGACTGCTACGCGTATCCTGCAGCACCCGTGTGTATTGCCTTGCACCGCAGGATCTCCAAGGTGCATCACATCTTGGCGCTGCAAGTTGGCGCAGGCGGGCGCGTGCAGCGGCTGTGGCTGCGACGCCAGATGACGGAGGAGGACAAAGATGAGCTGCTGCATGACCCGCTGGCGTGCTACGCATCTCCCTTTCCGCGTGACAGCCTGCGGCTAGCAGACGCAAGTGAGTACCCTAGAATTGCCTAGCTGGCCTTGGGTGGTGAGGCTCCACAAGTTGTGGTGAGGAGTCTGATTGATGGCAGTGTTGTGATCTGGTTTGGCAGGGAACGTCCTGTGGCAGCTGCTGCCGCTGCTGCAGGTGGTAGCGCCCCATTCACTTGCTTGGTGCAGGCCAATGTGTGTGGCCTGCTGCATGCGTATAGGCCTGCGGTCAAGTACTCGATCCTGCGACACATGCTCATTGTCCACTGCCACTGCCCCTGCCGTTTGCTGCTGTAGTTACGCACGAGGCTGCATCTGGGCAGATGATCAACGCCATCAAGTTCTGGTGGCAGGCTTGGTCCAGCTCACACAGCAGCAGCAGCAGCAGCGCCATAGGCACCAGCGGCAGCAGTGAGCATGGCTCTGCCAGCACAGCTAACCTGCAAATGCCTGCAGAGCCCAGCAGCAGTGCTCCTGCAGACCCTGCAGCAGCAGCAGCAGCAGCAGCAGAGCAGCACCCAATCGCCAAGCCACGCACGCTTCATCGCGCAGATCCGGCTATTGCAGCAGGCCACATTCTAGCGCCTGACTTTAAGCTTTGGGACGCATACGGCTTGTGGCCCAGCATGCGTGCTCAGGGGCGCCGGCACTTGAACAGAGAAGCCGCAATGCACCACCTGCAGCAGCTTCGTTACGCGTATAACATCCAGCTACAGGTTGTGGATGTGGCAGTCGCAGAGGGGAGCTTGGTGTGCTTTAGCCACTGGCAGGCGAAGCTTACACCACGCTGGCAGGCTCCTTCCTCAGGTGACGAAGCCAGCAGCAGCAGCAGTAGTGGCGCCGGCAGCGGCAGCAGCAGCAGCAGCTCTGCTGGAACTTTCACCGTAGAGGCAATGGAGGTTGACGTGTTCAATGAGCAGCTGCAACTGCAAGATGTGTGGATGTTCAGAAGCCCGATTGGTCAACAGGAGCGGCGGCTGTTCATGCAGTACGATAGGCAGCAAGCAGCAGTGCAGGCAGAGCAGGCAGTCAGCAGCGAGCACGGCATACGCGAGCAGCGCAGGGCACAACGAGAGCAGCAACTCACGGAGCTGCTGTCATGGATGAACAAGTACCAGGAGCAATGGGCTGACTATGTGAAGCATGTGCAGAAGGCGTTGGAGCGACAGCAGCAGCTGGCAAAGCAGCAGATCATGCAGCAGGCCTACGTGGTCGATCAGCTGCAGCAGCGATACCAGGAGCTGCAGCAGGAGCAGCAGCAGCAGATGGAAGCTGCATTAGAGGCAGCTGCTGAGTTGGAGCCAGAGTCACCGGCTGCTGCTGCAGTGGCGGCGGCTGCAGCAGCACAGCAAGAGGCAGCGGCTGCAGCAGCAGCACTGCCAGGTGGTTTTGCGACAGGTCAGCAGCAGGCAGCGGCTGCTGCTGCACCAGCAGCAAGTGAGGCAGTATGTGAGCAGCAAGTGCAGGGCGCAGAAACTGAGGAGGCTAGCAAGCAGCAGTTTGATGACATGCAGTAGCAGCAGGGTCGCTGCATTCACAAGTTTTGGTTACGTGCGAACAAGTGTTTGTGTGCGACAGGCTGTTGGACCAAATGCACATGCCAAGCTGGCGTTGTGTTGTGGTGGGGATGGCTTCGTTGTGCGTGCATGCATAGGCATGTCTAGCACTTTGTTGGGCGGTGCTGTGGGTGCAAAGTAACTGGATGGCCGCTGCAACCTCATGTGGTGTGCTGCTGTGGGTATTCAAGCAATTACAGTGTATGTGGGATGTAGTATCAGTAGTGACAGCTGACGTCTCTGTTGTGCATTCCGCTGAGAAGCAAGAGCGGTAGCCTTTGCATGCGGCATGCGCCTGGCCGTTTGTGTGTAAATGTACTACATGTAGTATCGGTTGGTCGTGTCACAGCGCAGTTTTGAGGTTGCAGGCATGCTATTGTGTGGTTATACACATATTGCTGTTGTGGCACTTATGAGCAGGGCGCACTACTGCTTTTTGTGGTGCAACAACACGGCTTCCGAGTGTTGCGGTGGCAGCAGTCGTCAGCCTTGTAGCTAAACTTTGTTGCATAATCCAAAGTTTTTCATGCGTTGGCATTGTATAACAGGCTTCTGGCATCCTCGCGCAGCAGCGCATCACAGATTCATCTCCTGCCAAGCAGGTATCGTGTGTGCCTTTGTTCAAGTGTTGCTGAGATCATTGTGCCCTGCAACTGTTTTGACATGCCTCCAGTCCTGCTGCTAGGGGGTTTGCAGGGTGTGGCTGTTCAAGGGTTGAGATGATGCGCTGCTTCCGACTTCCTTGTGTGTATATACTACTCCATAGTTCTGTTGTTGGCTTTCTTATACTGCTGTTTATTGCAGCGCAAAGCTTCTGTTGGGAAGCTGTCCTCGGCAGCGTTTGCTTGCAAGTTTTTTTGCCAGTGCAATCTGCGTGTCCTGCACTACTTCACACGCAGCTGCCACGATTTTTTTTCATGATGATGATGATGATGATGATGATGATGATGATAATGATGATGATGATGATGATGATGATGATGATGATGATGACACAGCTGCCACGGTTTTGTGCGTCATGCTTCGCTGGGCCTGCACAAGTAGCCCACAGCATGAATCTGTAGTGGTGATGCCCTGACTCAGTTGGGTTGCTTGTAGACCAGTGCCACTTTCGACTTGAAAGACACGGTCCGACACTACAAGTATGACAGATATGTTGGGCTGGCATCTTGTAATCACCCGACCGCTGGCGAACGTTGGATCATAGTCTGGTGACACTCATTGCATAATGCGTACTACCACAATGTTTAGCAGGCTGGTGCCTCCCCCGCCCTCTCCGCCGCCTCCCTTCACCCATGGATGGGGTGACGCCTGCCAGGGTGTCCCTTTCCACCAAATTTGCAGTCACGTGACAGACATCAACCGTTGACAGTGTCAAGTGATCCGATCACTTCATCAAGGCTTGATGGTGCGGAACGGTCCGAGTCATGACAAGCTCGTAACAGTTTTTTCAAGACATGATGTTACAAGGTACACAGCTTTCGCACAGCATACCACACAGCTTTCGCACAGCGTACCTGTATATACGCTAGAGTATAAAACGCTATCTGGTCTTGCTGCCATATGGGGCTCATGCTGCAGCGGCTGCTGCCTTGTTCAGCGTCTCAACCACCCGCGACTGCTCTGGCTTGTCTGCGCTCCATAACAGACAGCTGCCTGCCCGCACACTGCTGGAGTCCTCTGCAATGCAAGTTGCAGCATTTGCAGCACACAAGCAGCGTCGTCAGCATTCAGGATGCCAGTACTGCCTCCCATCACCTGACACATGAAGTTGATCCGCACAGCCGGCGACTGCACAGCAAGCCGGGCATGTCACTATGCAAGCAGCACACCACACTATCACGCAGGTTGGCCTTCAACTGCAAGGTCAGCATTGCCGGACCAAAGCTTCACCAGCGCATGTGTCGTTCCTTTTCTACAGTCAGTACCTTCTGCCGTCAGGAAACTATTCGTCACAAGGGGGGCTAGCGTGCTCATGACAACAAGTTGATAATATCGACAAAAAATGACCAATAACGAACACATTCTATATGCATCACCTGAGGCAGCAGGCCAGAGGTGCCAGCCCAGGCCGTAGCTGCCCACCAGCAGCCCGAAGGCCTTGCCCCTGCTGGTGCGCAGCATGCGGCAGCTGTACAGCACCTGCCACTGATCAGGCGCCAGCAGCTGCTCTGCCGACTGCTTGAGCTTCCTGCAAAGGTCGTGCAACACAGGGGAGGTGGGGTTGGATGGCAATGCTGTATCTGCTGCTGTTGCGTTGGGTGCTGAAACAGCAGCAGCCTGCAACTGACATGCAAAAGGTACTTGGCCTGGCAGCGATTTCTTATTGCCGCAAGCAGAGGCATGCAAATAAACACACAGACAAGACAAGATAATCTTTCGCCACCATGCACTGCACACCTCTCCCAGAACTGCCCTATATCAGCCGGCCCTGTCCACTCAGGGTTGACGGCCACCATGTTGTGTCCAGCCTGCACAGGCCTGCAGCAATGAGGCACAGGCACGCGGCAATGACAGTCAGGCACTATTCACACCCACGGCGATTACTCCTTGACAGCTCTTGCTGTCAGGCAGCGAGCGTGCGCTGCATTGTGATGATTCGCATATGCGCAGCGCACTTGACATCACAGTAAGCAGTCTGTGCTGGTCTGCCGTAAGCTTGCCTGCCTTTGCAAGACAGCACCAGCCTGCTTCTAGCTTGCCCTGCGTATTGTGCATGGCGCTGCTACACACGATAGCAATGGTGGCGGCAGCAGCTGTGCTTCTGTGCACCATGTATTGCAGAGGATTGATCCAGTCCATGCTTGTCACGCACCTGCTGCCGTATCCTCCCTCGCAGAGCTTAGCAAAGGACGCAAAAGTTGCATTTGTGCCAATGCCCGCCAGCGTGGTGTCTGGCAGGGCCCAGCAGCCGAAGCCGTCCGCAGGGCTCTCAAGCATGCCCAGGAACTGAGGGTCATACCTGCACGCACAGCACCCCGGTATTGGGTTTAAATCACATCAGCATGAGGAGCTCATGATGAGCTGCGCCAGGCCATGGGCGGTTGTGGTAACAACTCGTCATGACGGTTATACTGTACTCCTCCCATGCAGCTGCACAAACCCAGCATGCTGGCAGGCATAGGTTGAGCTGCGTCGGGCAAACAATCAGAGCTCAGCTCACTCCGCTAGTATGCCCTCCACGAGGGGCCTCTGCTCCTAGGGAGTAGCGCGCCGCAAACGTGCCAGCACTCGCAGATAAAACTCAATCGCGTGCAGGCTAGGGCTTAGCTGGGGCTTAGCTAGGGCTTAACTAGACTCACCCTTCTAGTAACCCCTCCACCAGGGGCCTCAGGGCCCTAAAGCGCTGCACGATGCCTCCCGGCCAGTCACCTTCATCAAACAGCATGAAGCTCTGGTCCATCAGCTGCACACCTGCAATCGATGTAGAAGTCAGGTTTCAGCCATTACGAAAACATGGTTTATGCAGTTGCATGGGCTTTTTTGGATGTAGGAGAAACGTCTGCATGCATTTGTACACAACCGACAACTCTGCGTAAGAGAACAGCACGACTCCAACTGCAAGGAAGTGCATGTGACACTGGCACAACAGCCAGTGCTTGCAAAATGCAGTGCGAAAGTGCTCAGCAATCAGTGCACCTGGTGGCGCCATTGATGCTACAGGCAGAGGCAGCTGCAGCGTCATTCGTGTGCCACTTTGCGGGCTCTGCACGCTGGGCGGCTCAGGCAAAGGTGTCGCATCCTGCTGCTGCTGCTTTGCTGCTGCTGTGTCTTGGCGATAGCGCCTGCCAGGGGAATGAAAAACAGCACTAAGAGGTGCAGGGAGGGTTCCAGTACAGCAGGTTTCTGGCATGAGTGTAGTTACAGAAGCTGCTGCCTGGTGTTTGCGCAGCAAGAGTCTGCGCTGGTGCTGCAACAAGCACAGTCCGCAGTGACCAAATACTGCATGCACAGCTTGCAGGACGAGCATGTACTGCACCTGAACGCATCCCTGGCTTGCCGGACCACAGCCCCAACTGTCCTGCGTGTACGAAGGGGGCAACTGCAGGATCAGCAGGAGCAGCAGCACATTCCTGCGCATGCATGAGCCAGCAGCTGCAGGCAGAGCAAGCACTACAACACACCACGTACTGTCAATTTCATGGTCGCATAGCATGCAGGTGCCCATGCAGGACAACTTACTTGGGGGCTGTGAGGCTAGGCCCTCGCTGGGTTATGTTGCTAATCTGCGCCATGAGCAGCAACTGGATGCTTGCTCCCTTGCAGTACAGCAGCAGCTACTACTGGTGCGCCTGTAGGTGTCTTGAGCAGGGTAGCAGAGTTTAAATTGATCAATAAAATGGTTGTTGAAAAGTTAAGGGCGACGTGTGCTTTCTGGGGGTGGTGCCACGGCCAGTGCAGTGTGGGCAAGTACACCTAGGCGTGTAACACGTTGTATTCCGACCCTCAGCGTAGCTGTACTGGATCAAATCAAAACTTTCGATGATCATGGTGGTAGAAACAAATTGATGCGTTAGATCGGTGCGGCATCCTGTCACCAGGACATCAATAACATGGGCGGTCAGAAAGGCAGGGAAGGGGAGCAGTGTCAAGAGAACTTCCGTTGCATTCTGATGGAAAGATCGACCGTGGGATTTTGATTTTCGAATTCTGAGATGCATGCCGCAGGCTGTCAGACAGCTTGCATCACGTACAAGGTTTCTGGCAGCTGTGTCCAGCGCCTCTAGTTCCCAGTCCAGCTGCATCTGTGTCAGCTGCCTACCGGTACTGCGAGCACAGCAGATAAGATTCTGATGACAGAGCCAATTGTTGCGCGCCACCTAAATCCATGACCACGACACAACATAACAGCAGCAAGCTTGTAATGTCATTTCCCATCGGCTGCGTGCTGCAGTGCAGCATCGGTGCAGTAACGGCAGCTACCATGTCTGCTCATGTCATACAGGCAGCTTCAGAGCGGCATCTGCAGTGCATGAGAGACCACCTGACAATGTTATGACGCAGTGCCAGCCATGCACTAGGGTTACACATCAATGTGACAAACTGACATAACAACCGCTCGATGACGTCTCGAGTGTGATCAGTGCAAACATAGACAGCATCATGAATCCTGAATCACTTCAGCATACCTCCTGCTACTGCTGCGCTACTTCATGGTCAAGCAAAAGCCCGTAAAGCACAATGTGGAGTAGCCTGCTGACGGTCATGCATCGCACTGCAATGGTAGCACCATGGCATTTAATGCCAAGTTGACATGCTATCAACAAACTAAATACTCTGTAGTGTGTTCATGGTGAAAGCAACGCCCCAGGCTCAGTACTGTCCTGCATTGATAAACACCTCCATGTCCAGGCAACCTCAGACGGCGTCTCATGGTGCTCCTGGTACCTGGCAATCTGACAATTTCCACACTATGCTATGCACTACACTGCAGCAGCTGGCAAATCCAGGATGAAATGGCTCTTCAAGAGCATGGCATTCACAGTGCTGCATCATGCATGCTTTGATGGAAAACTCAGGTAGCAGTCAACACAGCACATGCAGTGCACACAAAGTACATGCACGACTTGAAGGGCTTCAAGGCCTGGACGCAAACAGAAACAATTATCACTGTAATGCACTCTACGCAGCTGAGGGATAGCATGTCACACTGCATGGCATACCATGAAGATACCACACCACCACATCAGTAGTATGGCTTGCATGTTGGTGGTATGCAGTTAACATGGCCATACAGAGCAGGCTGCTTGCCTAGGCTAGTACCTCCAAATGGTGAGATAGGCTATCATTCGATGATAATCATCGGATGATCCTGTTGTGCTATCATAGCAAGTTGCAGCAAGGCGTCCGTACCCTGCAACACAGCGCGCACGATACAGCCTCTGGCACCGTGACAGGACCTCACAACAGCACACTGTGACAGAACCCCACAAAAGCATTGACTGAAGCAGCGGTGAAAAAACAAATCTTCAAACAGCGACGCTTGACTATCAGACTGCTGCATACTTCTAGCTTAAAAAGGTTACCTGAGTGTACACATGACACAGGGCATCTCCAATGTTATTCAGCCAACACACAGAATTGGGTGCCACCCCGGAGGTGTCAATCGTTGACTGCCATACCGTAACACAGCACTACCGCGCACAGTGCAGTGCACTCCACGTGGTGCTGAAACAGCATGCACTTCATGTTGAACAGGCATGGAGTTGGGCCAAGCATTAAGCCGCTGAAGCAGTAACATGAAGTGCTGCATCAGCTGTCTCAGCATGCGTGTATGGATTGCTGGTCAAGTGTGCACCGCATACCAGCAGTGACACACTTGACATCAAGCTGCTCAGCGTGTGTTATTCTAGTTCCGCTCTACCCAAACGTCTGGTGAAGAGCTACCCTAGACTGCCGAATGCAATCTGCTCTGATTTCGCTGATTCTGAAGTAGCCTGACAGACTGAACACAGTGGTTGCCTGACAGCAGCTGGCTGCTGCTCACTCAGGTGTGAAGGACTCAAAGAAGCTACCCGCACCTGCACTGCATGCTATGCAGTATGGCATACGCTACAATCAATGACACCATATCAACAGTATCAAGTTGATCAGCATAATGCTGCATGCCATGCAGCTGCTTTCCATCACATCCTCAGTACAAAACACTCCCTGAAACCTTTGGAATCAACACCAAATCAAGCAAAGCTCACAAGAAGCCTACATTGGTTTCCTGATGGCCGATCCTGTGGCAGGTGTCTTGTTGTGTGCGATGTGGTGTGATGTGGCTGCTGCTACATTTGTGATTGTTGTTGCGGTTGCCAGTGTTCTTGCTGTTTGTGTGGTTTGTGCCTGCCGCCCACCCTGCCGCCCCTGCTTCACAAGCTTTTGCTAAATATGACACAGGACCACAGGACGTCTCAGGAACAAAGCCTGGCAGTGCAGGCCAGCAGGGCCACGGGGGCCCCTGCAGGCCAGCGGCCAGCTCCTGGCCCCTGTGGTCCTGTGGCTCGCCTGTCCAAGCATTATGTGGGGATTAATGGCGCAAGCCATCCAATCACTGACCCTCGCTTTGGCTCAGGCCTGTCATCTGCCCCTGTATGCCCTGATCCTAACACACATGTGTGGCTGCAGGGTGCATGGCATAAAGTGTTCACTGAAACATATGCTGCCGCCGCAGGTAGATCTGTGGACACCCCCTTGACCGCGAACCGTACGACCAGCGTTGCCGCGCTTTCTACTAACCCCGAAAACCCTGCTGCAGCTGCTGCTCCCCCTGCCGCTGCTCGTGTTGTTGCTGCTGCAACACCTGGTGCCCCTGCTGCAATTGAGGCTGAGCCGTCCAGCCGACCGAGTCCTGGGTCTAGCCGCGCCCAGACTCGCCAAACCAGTGATGAGAACAGTTGGGGTTACCAGGTGAAGCTGTTTGGCCCGCGCAGGACAGCTACCACCATCAACCAGGTGCGGGCGGCAGGCATGGGTGCAATTGCGCAGATGTCAGCAGAAAATGCACCACGTGACTTGCTCATTGGCAGAGCATTTTGGGCAGGAGAGACAGCTGTTGTGTTCACTCTGCCATCGTCTGCAGTGCGCCAGCTGACAGCCTGCATGGTAGTTATGCTGAAGCAGCGGCTTCAATGTGTGCTGCACTGGCGCGCTGTGTTCACTTTCAACGGCATGGTTATTCTCAGCGCACGTGGGGCATATGCAGGCCTCTCCCAGGTTGGCCGGCGCGAGCAGCAGTGCGCCGGCCTAGTGCTGTCTAACCGTTATGCTGCTCTTGAGCCTGATGCTGAGCTGTCCACAGATGATGAGGATGAAGAGCTTGTCTCTGCGTCAGAGGAGGAGGAGGAGGAGCTTGTTCCTGCGTCAGATGACGAGGAGCAGCTGCCCAGGGGCACACAGCCAGCAGCGCCTGCTGCCGGGGGTGCAGGCCAGCAGCATGGTCGCAGGCACAGCCAGCGCAGCAGCAGGGCATCCAAGCAGCGCCGCCACCGCCCCAGCAGGGCACCTGTGCAGCCGGGTGACAGTGGATTGCTCTGTGGCGTGCTTAATGTAAATAACATGCCAAAGTCTAGGTTGAAGTTGGTTGA
>CADDIJ020000496.1:0-17616 GCA_902809745.2 Tetradesmus lagerheimii | reverse complement strand
TATGACTTCCAGCACAACAAAGGCCGCTGACTGGCAGCAAGGCACCCTGGCAGGCAGTCACGTACCATTGGCCAGCTACTTACCTCATGCCCGCCCATAAGCAGCTTATCCCTAGACACCCAGATGCGGCTGCCATAGTGTGGGCTGTCAGGCTTGCTGGTGATGATGCTCTGCAGTGTCTGCAGCCCTATGGTGTCTACTAAACGCCTGTCTCGCAGCTTGCTCAGCCACTGGTCAGCCTGCTGGCCATGCCACGTCCGCCAGACGGGCAACAGCAGCTCAAGGTCATACAGTGACTCAAACACAGTTGCCAGGTCCAGCAGCATGTTCTGCTGTCCCAGCGGCAGCTCATCAAAGAGACGCAGTGCCTCAGCATCGCTGTCGTGCTGCTGTTGGCTCTGCTGCTGCTCCGCAGCCGCAGGTGCATGCTGCAGCTGGTGCTGCGGGGTCGCCATAGCTTATTGGGCCTGTATGCAAAACAAACACTGTTCGTCTGGTTTCCACGCCTGCACCCTGGTGATGGCAACAGTGAATGCGTGAACGCCTGCATCAAGATGTTGTGTACAGTGCAGCACGCTGTACTGGTATTCTGGAAAGTTTTGACTGCTGCCACCAACTTTGGGCTATTCACCATGAAAACTGCTGTAAGAAGCATCCATTTACACAAGCACAGCCACACACCATGAACATGTGTGAGTGCTGCCCTCAACCCTGGAGTTGCAGCCATTGCAAGCATGCAGGGAGCAAGCCATCACCAGAACCTGCCTCCAGGTGGACTTAGAAAAAAACTGCTCATTTTTACTGCTTTGAAGTGGGTGCAGCAGAACCCAGAAAGCACACACATTGGCCCAGCATCAGCTGCAGCCAGCCCCCAGCATCACTTGCCAACACATTGAGGCACACCCCTGAGGCTGTGCAGGCCAGACCTGACCACTTCAGCACACAGGATCAGCTTCACAAGGCAGTGCTCTGATGCAGACAGCAGATGTTGACCAGCAGGCACCAGGAATGCACACCAGAGCATGCACACAACATAATACAGCCCTGGCAGCCCAGCAGCAGCCCTGAAAAACAAGAACATGGCAGGGTTTAGGGTTTAGAGTGTGCAGATCTGGGTTGGCAGCGTCTTGGAGGGGATACCAACAGCGTAATTCGTGTGGCAGATCTTACTGTTGCTGTTGCCACTAGGATGCAACGTCTCACTGCGTTAGATGCAATTGCTCCCCGTCATGCTGCATACTTGAACAGTGTTAAAACATTGGATGGATTGCCTGCGGGTACCCAGCTCCCTGATGTGCAGCTGGTGTTGTCCCGCTGGTGGAAGATCAGAGTGGCTAACACTTACAAAGAGGCAGCATGGCGTCTGGCATTGAATGCATTCCCTACTGCGCAGCGTATGCACCTCACCACGGGGTGTGCAGCATGTTCAGTTGTGGGACCAGGCGTGGAGCATCACTTTTGGACCTGTCCGGTAGCTGTTGCTGTTCGATGTGAGGTGGAAAGTCAGCTTAGAGCATTTCATATGCTGGCAGCAGGGGCAACCTTGCCGTGCAGCGCTTTGTGGCTGGCTTGTGCCCCTCACATTGACATGCATCAGCTTGTCTGGGACATGGTGTGTATAGCTGCAATACACGCTTTTGATCTTGGCCGCAGAGCTGCTTGGGCGGTTTCGCACAGGCTGAGTGTGCCTGTACTAGTTGAACAAGTTGCTGTGCGCGCAGCAGTTGGTGCCTTTTGGGATGCGCTGGCAGATTTTGCTGCTACCGCTAGAGTACCTAGTCGGTGTAGGAGCCAGCTGCTCACACGTCAGCCATTTGTTGCTTGGCACACTGTCTTGCGAGGCAATGGCTTACGGGTGATTCGCAGATGATGCCATGTACAATTGTGTGTTATTGCTTGACCTGCTTTCCACATGTACACCTGCTTACGTGCTTGCTTTGCATGCTGTCAGCACGAGGCAGTTGCGCTGCCAGGCTGTTGGGTGAGTATTGACATCAGTGCATACGTGCTTCATGCTGATGACATGCAGTGCTCTCAAAAGCCAGCACACTACTCACATTTACACATGTGCTGCCTTTGCGTCTGTATCAGCATTTTGCTGAGTCAGGAAGCATGTTCAGCCTGCCCTCTACACCGGAAGATGTATAGACTGCTGTCACCAACACTGATTAGAATACTGCATTCATGCCCGAAGATTCCCAGAGTGCAGCCAAATTGCGTGTCGTAAGGAAGACGGTTATGCTAGCATAACCAATGTCATACCTTACGCACAGAGGTTTTTCTGGGGTTAAAACCTCAGAGTGACAGCCCGAGCTGAGCTGCTTGCAGCTTCCTATTTTACCAGGTGTCTGTGGTGGCGTATGCCGCATGAACACACCGTGTAACCCCTCTATCTATCTATCTATGCTTGCCGCATGAACACACCGTGTAACCCCTCTATCTCTGCTTGCAGCTTCCTATTTTACCAGGTGTCTGTGGTTACGTATGCCGCATGAACACACCGTGTAACCCCTCTATCTATCTGCTTTCCCCACCTAGAGTACCTAGTCGGTGTAGGAACCAGCTGCTCACACGTCAGCCATTTGTTGCTTGGCACACTGTCTTGCGAGGCAATGGCTTACGGGTGATTCGCAGATGATGCCATGTACAATTGTGTGTTATTGCTTGACCTGCTTTCCACATGTACACCTGCTTACGTGCTTGCTTTGCATGCTGTCAGCACGAGGCAGTTGCGCTGCCAGGCTGTTGGGTGAGTATTGACATCAGTGCATACTTGCTTCATGCTGATGACATGCAGTGCTCTCAAAAGCCAGCACACTACTCACATTTACACATGTGCTGCCTTTGCGTCTGTATCAGCATTTTGCTGAGTCAGGAAGCATGTTCAGCCTGCCCTCTACACCGGAAGATGTATAGACTGCTGTCACCAACACTGATTAGAATACTGCATTCATGCCCGAAGATTCCCAGAGTGCAGCCAAATTGCGTGTCGTAAGGAAGACGGTTATGCTAGCATAACCAATGTCATACCTTACGCACAGAGGTTTTTCTGGGGTTAAAACCTCAGAGTGACAGCCCGAGCTGAGCTGCTTGCAGCTTCCTATTTTACCAGGTGTCTGTGGTGGCGTATGCCGCATGAACACACCGTGTAACCCCTCTATCTATCTATCTATGCTTGCCGCATGAACACACCGTGTAACCCCTCTATCTCTGCTTGCAGCTTCCTATTTTACCAGGTGTCTGTGGTTACGTATGCCGCATGAACACACCGTGTAACCCCTCTATCTATCTGCTTTCCCCACCTAGAGTACCTAGTCGGTGTAGGAACCAGCTGCTCACACGTCAGCCATTTGTTGCTTGGCACACTGTCTTGCGAGGCAATGGCTTATGGGTGATTCGCAGATGATGCCATGTACAATTGTGTGTTATTGCTTGACCTGCTTTCCACATGTACACCTGCTTACGTGCTTGCTTTGCATGCTGTCAGCACGAGGCAGTTGCGCTGCCAGGCTGTTGGGTGAGTATTGACATCAGTGCATACTTGCTTCATGCTGATGACATGCAGTGCTCTCAAAAGCCAGCACACTACTCACATTTACACATGTGCTGCCTTTGCGTCTGTATCAGCATTTTGCTGGGTCAGCGAAGCATGTTCAGCCTGCCTTCTACACTGGAAGATGTATAGACTGCTGTCACCAACACTGATTAGAATACTGCATTCATGCCCGAAGATTCCCAGAGTGCAGCCAAATTGCGTGTCGTAAGGAAGACGGTTATGCTAGCATAACCAATGTCATACCTTACGCACAGAGTTTTTCTGGGGTTAAAACCTCAGAGTGACAGCCCGAGCTGAGCTGCTTGTAGCTTCCTATTTTACCAGGTGTCTGTGGTGGCGTATGCCGCATGAACACACCGTGTAACCCCTCTATCTCTATCTCTATCTGCTTTCCCCACCAAATCATTCTTGTTGCATGTAGGGCAGCAGCCTAACCAGGCTGCAGCGCCAGATGGGGCAGCACATGCGTTGGGGGCTATGCAGGTTGTTGCAAAGGCAAAATCGTTGGGTGTGTTCTTTGATAGCATAGGCAAGAGCAGCGTCGACTGGGATGGCAGGATGGAGGTGGTGCGGCATTGCATGCAGAATATCAGCCACATCTCTAAACTGTCAGCTTTTGGTAGGGCGTTCGCCGCCAATGCCTATGCATTATCCACACTCTTGTATGCGGCCCAGTTTGCGCGCCAATTGCCTGAGGCAGTTTAAGGCAAACTTGGTACATGGACAACAGCGCTGGTTGATGCTGGTTTGGGCCCTGATGATGATTTGAGGCGCGCCCCTGGAGTTCCTGGGGAGTGCATGGCAGCGCATCCAACGCAGGGTGGTTTTGGGTTACTGCCAGTTCATCACCATCTGCTGTCGAGGTGGGCGTGTGAAGCACTGCCATTCCTGCAAGGGGGTACTGCTCCTTGGGTGGCAGTTGTGCGGCAGCTGTGGCTCTGTTGGGCTGTTGCTACAGATCCATGCTCACGTGCCACCAGCAGCAGCCCTTGGGGGCTGCTGTTGTGTGGCAGACATCATATTTTCCCATCTGCTCTTGCGGATGTGTGCCTCCCCTCTGCATTGCGTGCACTTGCGATGGGGCTGCGGGCTCTACCGCCGCTCCGACATGTAGGTGCAGAAGCTTTGGATGTGGCAGGGTTATGCTGGCACGCGCCGTTGTGGGCGAATCCTATTTTTACAGTCTCTCAGGATTGGGAGTGGTTTGCACAGCGAAGGCAAGTTGTGGTTGGTCTTGAAAGTGTGGCTGCGTTTAGCTTGCTACAGCTGCCAAAGCTGCAAACTGTTGGCCAAGCTGTGCTGCTCTCATCCGAACTGGACCGCGTGTGTGCTTTGCCTGGGCTACAGGCTCAACGTGCTGCGTATGAGCGTGACATTTGGGGCCCATGGCTATGCCACAAGGTACAGTATTCTGACAGGCAGCTGGCACGTCAGCACGTGCAAGCTTTGCTTGCGCTTGTTCCCATCCAGTGGGTTGGTGCCGCACGCACACACATGGCAGCAGCTTATGCTGCTGGTGAAACTACAGCTCAGCTCGCTGCATTGACACCTGATGAGTTGTTGTTAGCGCGTGAGACGTTGTGTGCAGATCTGGGTTGGCAGCGTCCTGGAGGGGATACCAACAGCGTAATTCGTGTGGCAGATCTTACTGTTGCTGTTGCCACTAGGATGCAACGTCTCACTGCGTTAGATGCAATTGCTCCCCGTCATGCTGCATACTTAAACAGTGTTAAAACATTGGATGGATTGCCTGCGGGTACCCAGCTCCCTGATGTGCAGCTGGTGTTGTCCCGCTGGTGGAAGATCAGAGTGGCTAACACTTACAAAGAGGCAGCATGGCGTCTGGCATTGAATGCATTCCCTACTGCGCAGCGTATGCACCTCACCACGGGGTGTGCAGCATGTTCAGTTGTGGGACCAGGCGTGGAGCATCACTTTTGGACCTGTCCGGTAGCTGTTGCTGTTCGATGTGAGGTGGAAAGTCAGCTTAGAGCATTTCATATGCTGGCAGCAGGGGCAACCTTGCCGTGCAGCGCTTTGTGGCTGGCTTGTGCCCCTCACATTGACATGCATCAGCTTGTCTGGGACATGGTGTGTATAGCTGCAATACACGCTTTTGATCTTGGCCGCAGAGCTGCTTGGGCGGTTTCGCACAGGCTGAGTGTGCCTGTACTAGTTGAACAAGTTGCTGTGCGCGCAACAGTTGGTGCCTTTTGGGATGCGCTGGCAGATTTTGCTGCTACCGCTAGAGTACCTAGTCGGTGTAGGAGCCAGCTGCTCACACGTCAGCCATTTGTTGCTTGGCACACTGTCTTGCGAGGCAATGGCTTACGGGTGACTCGCAGATGATGCCATGTACAATTGTGTGTTATTGCTTGACCTGCTTTCCACATGTACACCTGCTTGCGTGCTTGCTTTGCATGCTGTCAGCACGAGGCAGTTGCGCTGCCAGGCTGTTGGGTGAGTATTGACACCAGTGCATACGTGCTTCATGCTGATGACATGCTCCAACCATAGTCAGTTCGGTGAGACCAATAGTGTCTGGGATTGTCGGTGTTTTTCAACACCCGTTTAGAAAGCCATACCCCAGCTCTACTCACCTGGCTCCTATGTTTTGGCCCCATAGCAGCAGAAATCCAGTACATGCCCAATTACAAATATAATTTCTCTTCTTCATGAACACTAATTTGTATGACAAGGATACCAACACTATAGGCTGTGTAACTAACTAACTAACTAACTAACTAACTAACTATGCAGTGCTCTCAAAAGCCAGCACACTAATCACATTTACACATGTGCTGCCTTTGCGTCTGTATCAGCATTTTGCTGGGTCAGCGAAGCATGTTCAGCCTGCCCTCTACACTGGAAGATGTATAGACTGCTGTCACCAACACTGACTAGAATACTGCATTCATTCCCGAAGATTCCCAGAGTGCAGCCAAATTGCGTGTCGTAAGGAAGACGGTTATGCTAGCATAACCAATGTCATACCTTACGCACAGAGGTTTTTCTGGGGTTAAAACCTCAGAGTGACAGCCCGAGCTGAGCTGCTTGCAGCTTCCTATTTTACCAGGTGTCTGTGGTGGCGTATGCCGCATGAACACACCGTGTAACCCCTCTATCTATCTATCTATGCTTGCCGCATGAACACACCGTGTAACCCCTCTATCTATCTGGCGCAACAGTACTCGTTGGCAAGACCTGTTCGGTGGTTAAATTGTCGGATAAAACAGCCACTGTCCTTCAGATGCGTGGCTTGCGGGTTGAGTTGTATGACAGGCGGCGCAAGTTTGTTTGTCAGGCCCTCAACAGCCCGGCCCCGGCGGCAATTAGGGATGGTGTGCGCAGTGTGGCTGCTGCTCAGCGTAAGCTTTGGAAGTTGCGTTGGGATAATCATTTCAAGGGGGTGTATTGGCGTGTGGTGTTGAATGGTGTACCCACTGCTGCTCGCATGCCTAGCCTGCAGCATGAATGCTTGTGCGGGGCTGGCCTGCCTGGCTGTGATCACCATTATTGGTCGTGCCCTATTACGCAAGCGGTAGTACAAGCCATAGTGGATAGTTTGCCTGCCGCATGGTGCACCCGCATCGTTGGTACGCCACCTTTGAATATGCAGCATATTTGGCTCATGCAGCCACCACGGGGCACGAAGTCTGTGCTCAAGTGTGTGTGGCTTGTTGTTTGTTTGGCTGCTTTTAATGCTATGGATGTTGGCAGGAGGGCAACCAACATGCATCATGTGCTAGATAGGCAACGTGCCCTAGCTGCTGCAGCAGCAGTTGGCCCTATGCAGCCCCTGCCTGCTGGCCAGCAGCTCATCACTCAGTTGTTGCAACCTGCCCCTCTCTCTGCTGAGCAGGTGACTCATAATGATATTGTGCAGCAGCGTAGAGATTAGCAGCAGCAACAACTTCAACAACAATGGCAGCAAGAGCTTGTTCAGTTGGTACAGGACAAGAAGAAAGAGGCAGTGGCTAGGTTCTGGGAACTTTGTTCTGGTTGACTTTGTACTCATGAAGGCAGCGCCTTTGTAACAGGCAGCAAGGGAACAACAGGCCCAAGCTATATCAGGCGATGCCTATATGGTAAGGCGAAACCCAGTTCAGTCCCCAGGCAAGGGCCAGAGGCCCTGGCATGCGGTTCCGATCCTGGCGTTCGGCTTGCCCAAACGGGTTTAGGTCCGGCGTCAGGAGCCCAGTCGAGGAGTGGTGCTGGGCTTAATACGGATTGAAGGAGCATGCCGTCGGACTCCCTTGTGTTCCAGGATGCAGAGAGATGCACGGTGTCACATTTGGTAGCTGAGATCCTAATGAACTAATGTGGCTGACCCACTCGGTCGCATCCCAGAACCAGACACCAGTACAGATGCCCAGTTGAAACAATTGCAGCGCTGTGCAGCCGAGCAGCCGCAGTGCCACCTGCAGGAGTAGTAGCTGCAACTGCTCCTGAGAACACTGTCTTGGTGAAGCTAATTCAGGCCAGTTATGAGAGCGACTCAAACTTTCAAGACGTCTCTTTTATCAAGAGGCATAAGCTGTCTTTTGCAGATGGCTTGTGGTGGAAAACCACTACAGTTGCTGTCCCAGACAACCCCAGTCTTAAAACCCAAATTTTCTTGGGAGCCCACGAGCATGTTTATGCAGGGCACTTTGCAGAACAGAAAACAGAGGAGTTGATTACCAGGCATTTTTGGTTCCCAGGTGTGCGCGAGTTTGTGCACACAAGGATTAGGCAATGTGATTGCTGCCAGCGTAACAAGTCATTAAACAGGCTACACGCTGGTAAGTTAATGCCGTTGCCTATCCCAGGTGACAGGTGGCAAGTGGTTTCACTGGATTTTATCACAGACTTGCCCAAGACTACTTTAGGTCATGACGCGGTTTGTGTGTTTGTAGACAAGTTGACCAAGATGGCGCACATCGCGCCGACTACCAGCAACTGTGATGCTCCAGAGCTCGCGCAGTTGTTCTTGCGTGAAGTTTGCCGTTATCACGGCTTCCCACAGCAAATCTTACATGACAGAGGTCAACAGTTCATGTCACAGTTTTTTGCAAAGCTTTGTCAGGGTTGGGGGATTCAACAGCTGCCAAGTTCAGCTTATCACCCCCCAAACAGATGGCCAGACAGAACGTGTCAACAGAATCCTCGAAGACACACTCAGGCACTTTACAAATGCAGAACAGACTAACTGGGATGCTTTGCTGCCCATGGTTGAGTTTGCAATCAACAACGCACAGCACGCATCCACGGGGTTTACACCGTTCTATTTAAACTACGGTAGGCACCCGAAGACACCTCTCAGTCTGCAACTGCCAACAACAGATGACACCCCAGAATTTGCAGATTACGGTGCACCGGCAGTCACTAAATTCACAGCTGACTTGCAAGCTGCAGTGCACAAAGCAAGTGGCATGTTGCAAGCAGCGCAGAACAAGCAGAAAGCGTACGCTGACCAGAGACGGTCACCAGATCCAGATTATGCAGTGGGAACAGAAGTGCTGCTGTCTAGCAAGCACATCCCACTCAAGCATCCAGGCAGTTACAAGCTCTTGCCTTGCTGGCTTGGGCCCTTCAGAGTCGCAAAGCGCATCAGTTCAGTTGCTTATAAGCTTGAATTGCCAGCCAGTATGGCTCGCATTCACCCAGTATTTCATGCGTCTTTGCTTAAGCCGTACCGCAGTGACGGTACATACAGGCCGCCACCCCCAGGTATTCTGGAGGATGGTTCAGAGGAATATGAGGTTGAGACAATTTTGTCTCACAGGGACAGGGCACTTCCCAATTCAGCCAGAACAGTTAGGGAGTACTTGATTAAATGGAAGGGTTATTCTCATGAGCATTATACATGGCAGCCTTCCTACAACCTGACTAATTGCTCAGATGTGCTCAATGCTTACTTGCATCGCACTCAGACAGCACCTGCAGTCGGCGCACGCCGGCGCAGCAGTAAGCAGAAGCGACAGGCACGTGCATCTCAGCAGCCAGTGCGCAGACGACACACGGTAACCTTGAGTGGGCTGTCCTGCTTGCCCTGCACTTTTGTGCACAGTGACTGCCCAGCGTTGCGCTGAGGCTCAGGCCCTGTCCTAGGCACCCACACCCAGTCAACAGTCACGCTTCCGGTTCAGCACAGTGTGTGGGCATGTTACCAGTTATGCTCTTTGAGCTCAGGCTTTGCCTGACAGTATACAGGATCTTTGATCCCTGCTTGTTACAGTTCTGTGCCTCACTTCCTTTGTCGGGCCGACAAAGGTCAAGAGGGGGAGGTATGTAACAGGCAGCAAGGGAACAACAGGCCAAAGCTATATCAGGCGATGCCTATATGGTAAGGCAAAACCCAGTTCAGTCCCCAGGCAAGGGCCAGAGGCCCTGGCATGCGGTTCCGATCCTGGCGTTTGGCTTGCCCAAACGGGTTTAGGTCCGGCGTCAGGAGCCCAGTCGAGGAGTGGTGCTGGGCTTAATACGGATTGAAGGAGCATGCTGTCGGACTCCCTTGTGTTCCAGGATGCAGAGAGATGCACGGTGTCACAGCCTTCGGCCTGGCTGGAATTAGTACCGGCTGATCACCCCTTCATTCGTGTGGTTGGCCACCAGGTTCAAGTGGCGCCACGAAGGGGTTGATAGCCAGTTAGCTGGTTGCGAGCTCATCTGCCTGTCATCACATTTCATCTACTTTGCTGCATCAGTTGTCTATTTGTAGCTTTTCTGCTCTCAAATGTCAGCCAGTGGGTGTGTTGGGTGGATGCACACCGTCGGGTGGGTGTCCATTTGCCGCACCTTTGGGGTGGCAAACCCCAGCAGTGCCGTGGTGGTGCTGGGATTGCTTGTCGCCTTGTGTTGTCAATTAGTAGCAGAGGTCCATGGTCGTATTGATCATCATGTTGCTCAATGTCCCCAACTCTTGATGCAGGAGCACCCATGTGTTCAGTACCTGCATGTTGCTGACATGTCTACATGCCTTGCTTTCAGACACCTGACGTTGACACTGTTTTTTCCGTCATGCCAGCCTATCTCTGCGCAGAGTTTCATATTATTGTGTGCTACCCTGGAGCCTCAGCTGGTTGATCTCTCGCAGCAGCTGGCGGCAATGACAGAGCGGTTGGAGCAGCAGCAGGCCACGGTGCAAGCTGCTGCAGCAGCTGCAGAGCAGTATCGCAGTTTCCTGTCAGCCATGGGTGTGCAGGATGTTGCATCAGCGCGCGGCCAGGCGCGCATGTGGGACAGCACTGAGGCAGTAGCAGGACTGCAGGAGCAGCTGCAGCAGCAACGCGCTGCTTCTGCTGCGCTCGAGCAGAAGTATGAGGCGCAGCAGGTGATCAGCGGCCAGCTGCACTCTGCTGTGCAGGCGCTAAAGCAGCAGCTTGACAAGCAGGGCGGCGCCGTCACTGTGGTTGCGCATGCACCTGCTAACATGCACCCGGACCAGCTTGTTGAGCACCTGGCTGGGTGTGGTGGCATAGCCAAATGCAGCTTCATCAGCGCTCGGCTGGTCTATGAGCCGCGTAACAGCAGCAGCGGGCAGGGTCAGTCAGGTGGCGGGGCAAGCACTGCTGGCAACAGGGCCGCGGCTGGCGGCAGCGGCAGGGATGCGGGTGGCAGTGCAGGGGCAGGCAGCAGCAGCAGGGCAGCAGCTAGCAGGCAGCCTCTTGGCGTCTTTGAGGTGACCCTGGCTACGGCTAGCTTGCAGGACACCTATCTGGGCGGCCGCATGCGCGGCAACCTGCGGCGCGCGGGCCTGCGCGTTTATGTGGAGGCCAAGCTGACACAGCAGCAGAAGGAGCAGCGTAAGGCTCTGCAGGGGGTGCGCAAGTCGCTGCTTGCCAATGGCGACCAGGTGCGGTGGAGGGGCCTTACCTTGCAGCGGTGGCAGGCTGGTGGGGCTAGCAGCAGCGGGCAGTGGGTGGCTGTGCCCCCGCCGCCGCCACCTCCCCCTCAGTCGCCACGGGGGGCAGCAGCAGCAGGCAATGGTGGGGGTGCTAGCGTGGCAGGTTGAGCGGGGCAGGGGCTGGGCATGTTGTGAGATTCTATGGTCAGAATGTGTGTGGGCAGGCAGTGGCTCGGGTGGCTTCGGCAGTTGCGGCAAACCCTAACTGTGACATTTATGCATTTGTAGAAACATTTTGTACCGCTGACACGTGTGATGAGCTGAGTGTGCCTGGCTATCAGGCTTTCCATTGTGTGCGGGCGCATAGAGGCGGGCCTGGCCGCCCGTCGGGAGGCATCACAGTGTTCTTGCGCCTGACCTCGCCTGTGTTTGGCAGCGCTGGTGTTTCTGTTACCACGGATGCCCGTGCTGGCATTGTTTGGGTGGAGGTTCCAGCATATAAACTAATGGTGGCGTGCGCTTACTTTAGCCCTGCTGGCTCCCGGCAGTACCAAGCAGGTGCCCTGCACACGAACCCTGTTGGGGTTCTTGCAGATGGGTTGGTGTCTGCTCATGCCCGTGGTTACCGCCACGTGGTGCTTGGCGACTTGAACATCCGTATTGGTTGCATGCGCGATGATGTGCCCACAGACGGCGAGCTGTGCGTACCTCCCCACATGCCTGGCCTTACCACGGCCATGCTGCAAGAATATGCAGGCATACCCGGCCCTCGGGCTTCTTGTGATGTTGTTGCGCACTCTGACCGTGCTGCGGCGCTCATGCACTGCTTGCGCTCAGCGTGCTCAGTGGTTCTGAACGGCCGCGCCCCGGGTGATGATACAGGTGCATGCACGTACTATGCGCTGGACGCGGCGGGTCACATGCTGGGCCAAAGTGTGGTTGATCTAAGCATGGTGTCTGCATCCTTGTTTGCAAGTGTGCGGAACTTTGAGGTGCTACCCTTTGCTCCTTCTACGTCGAGTGATCATTGTGCGTTGTTCTTGTGCCTGGCTGTTGTGCGGCACCTGGCCCAGCCTGAAGAGTTGCGTAACGTGCAGCCTGCATCTAGGACAGCAGGGCGGAGCCGCCGCACCGCGCCGCCCGCAAGCCAGCATGGGTTGACCACTGCTGGTCGGCGGCGTAGCAGGGAGTCTAGACCTCGGGCGTGCCGGCCGACAGCGGACAACAGTGAGCGCTACATTGGTGCTTTGCAGCGCAATAAGGCGCGATTTGAGTCTTTGCTTCAGCGCATGCGTGCTGGTACAGTTGATGTTAGCGGCGCACTGGAGGAATTGACGCAACTCATGCAGCTTTGTGGTGCTGAGTGTGACCCACCGTCATCTGTTGTGGCAGCTTCACGCCCGCAGCGCACTCAGCCGTGGTTTGATGATGAGTGTCAGCGCCTCTCTCAGGCATTTGATGGCGCGTGGAAGGCCTGGCATGCTTCGCGTGGTGGGGAGTATGGGGTGCTGGGGATGCAACTCTGCGTGCAGCAATGCTGGTGGCACGCCGTGCTTACAAACGTGTTGTGCGCCGCAAAAAGTTTCAGCACACCCAGCAGTGCCAGCTGCAGCTCCTGCAGTCGTACTTTAGTGAGGAGCAACGCGATTTTTGGCGAGTGTTTTTGGACAAGCGTGGTGTGTCTTGCCCTCTTGATGATGTAGATGATTGGACGGCTTGGTTTTCTGACATAATGGCACATCCAACACAGCGGCCGCCGCTGTCGCCTGAGGCTGCGGCCTTGCGCTCTCAGCTGGCGGCAGTGCATCAGCACCCGCCGTCTGCATTCAACCACCTGAATGATAAGTTTAGATTTGCGGAAATTGTTGATGTGATGTGCTCCCTGCCATCTGGCAAAGCGGCAGACTTGCAAAACTTGACATGTGAGTTGCTGCGCTTCCCTGCTGAGGAAGTGCATGAGGCTCTAGCTGATGGTGCGCCTGGCCAGCCGCGCTCAACCTCTGGACCTGGTGATGCACCTCGCCGCCAGGGCTACGTCTTTGAGCCGCTGCTGCGTTGTGTGGCATGGGTGGTGCGGCAGATTACTGCAGCTAACATCACCCCAACAACGTGGCCGCGTGTTCTGCAATTGTGCAAGCTGATTCCGGTGCCCAAATCAGGGCAGGCTAGTGAGCCCAACAACAGGGACATGTATAGAGGCATTAGTGTGTCTAGCATTTATAGTCGTGTGGTTGACCGCCTCATGCACCTCCGCCTAGACCCAACTATGGAGAGCCTAGGTGTGCGTGCTGTTACACAGTGTGGTTTTCGCAAAGAACATGGCACAATTGATGCGTTGTTCACCCTTACGCATCTCATTAACAGGGCCCGCCACCAGCGTAAGAAGTTGTATGTTGTGTTCATAGATTTTAAGAAAGCTTTTGACACGGTTCCTAGAGACTTGTTGTTGGCACGTTGCAGGCAGCTTGGCATCCATGGCCGCTTCTTGTCTCTATTGGAGCGTCTATATGACACCATCCAGCTACAGGTGTCTGTGAATGGCAAATTGGGTGACCCTATTGATACGTGCCTTGGTACTAAGCAAGGAAGTGAGCTGAGCCCGCTGCTGTTTGGGTTGTTTATTGAGATGCTGCACGAGTTGATCACAATTAGAGGCAAGCCTGTTCCAGGTGGGGCTTCTGCTCCTCTTGGACCCAAGGTTGGCTCTCTTCATGTGCCTGATTTGCTCTATGCGGATGACGGCTGCTTGATTGCTGAGTCGCCGGCAGACGCGCAATGCTTGTTGGATTGCTTGCAGTTGTTTTGTGAGATCACTGGCATGGAAGTCAACATGCAGCCTAAGAAGACGTGTGTGGTGGTGTTCCGTGGCAAACGTGTGCCACGCCCGCGCTCAACTGCGTTCACGTATGCTGGTCAGCCCCTGAGCATTCAGAGCAGCTACACATACCTTGGTGCAGTGTTGCATGAGACCAAAGGTCTGCAGCCGGCAGTTGATGCTTTGGCAGCGTCTGGGCTCAAGGCCATGCATACCCTCTTGGGCCGCTTCCGTAAGCAACGCATCACACAATACGACATGAAGTGCCGCATGTTTGACATCATGGTTGAGCCTGTTATGTCATACGCATCTCATGTGTGGGGCCCCGAGTTGTGCCATACAGGCTTGTTCAGGCGCACAGGGTGGCGCATGTCTGCAGCTGACAAGGTGCATGTGTCATTCCTTCGCTACATGACTGGGGCTGGGCAACGCTCCAGCATTGATGTGCTGATGCGCGATCTTCACCGCTCGCCTGTTCAGCACCATTGGGTTGTGCTGGCGGCGCGCTGGTGGGAACGCCTTAGGGCCATGCCCGTTGATCGTCTTGCGCGGGTTGCGTGGGTGTCGGATGTGGAGTTAGCATTGAGTGGTTGCAAAACTTGCTGGACATACTATCTGCTGCACACTATGCAACGCCTTGGTGTTATACAGCAGGCTGCATGGCGTGGGCCTGGGGTGACGGCTGCAAGTGTATGTGGGCTTGAGTTGCATGCTACAGCCGTGTCTGCTGCCCTTGCACGCTTGGTTAAGCAGGGGTGGGCCGATGCAGGTGCGGAGGATGCTGACCCAAGAACAGCACCAAGCAATCATGTTACTATGTGCACACATGCTGCCTGGGTGCATCCTATGGAGGCTGATGCTGCTTTTGACCGCAACACACAACCTCAATACATGCAATTATGCTTGCCGTTCCGGGTGTTGCAGTGCCTTGCACGGCTTCGCACTGGGGCTGCACAGTTGGAGGTGCAGCTGGGTAGACATGCCCGCCCTCGGGTGCCCAGGCAGCAGCGGTTGTGTAGACTGTGCTCGTGTGCTAATCCTGTTGCAGCTAGCCGAGCAGTTTGGCGCACACGCGTGCACGCCCGGACTGGGACCTATGACAATGTGGAGGATCTCAAACACTTTCTGCTAGAATGCCCTGCATATGACCACTTGCGCGGTGCCTGCCCTAGTGTGTTCTATCCTGCGGGTACTGTAGATCGCTATGCTAACGAGTTGGTGCCGCGCATTCTAGACTGTGAGGATCAAGAGGGCTTGGCTGTGGTGGTTTATCAGATGTGGTTGTATCGCTCAGTGTTGCTGGGGTTGTCCCCTGACCATCAAAGTGTGCCAATTCAGCCTGAGGGTTATGTCCCTGTAGATGACGCCTTAGACGCTGTTGCTCCTAGCCCGTGATGAGTTTAGGTTACTTGACGAGTTACACATGCATCCTGTCACATTATTGGTTTGCTGCCGCCTTTATGCCGCCTTAGTTGCCCTGCCTATCTCTCTGGCTGTGTGATCTTGACAACATGCTTTTTGGTTGGTGTGCTTCTTCAGCACATGCTGTTGGCTGATTGGGGTGTGTCACTGACACACCGCAGATATAATCTTATGCTCAATCTGGAGAGACCCTGTGCTCAACGGATGGCCTCAATCTGCTACATTGTGTGCTCATCTTCTTTCGTCATGCGTTGACATTGTGCTCATTTTGGGGTGGCTCATACCATCTGAGATGGTGACTGGACCCACATGTAACTACTCTCTCTCATAATCCGGTGAGTGCAGTAATGTTGATGTTCTGATGGTTTGCTACTACAGCTACTAAAAAACTGAGGGTTCATTACTGGAACATTTCAGAGTATTTTAAAGCACTGCCTGCGGCAGGGATGGATTGACATAGATAATCCGTTACTCAGCCACGTGCACACACTGTGCATGCACATGTATTTGGACATTAGTTGAGCCTGATCAGCTCAAGACATTTGTTGATATCACTGCCTAGCCCTTATTCAGCATTCAGAATTATGCTGGTGTTGTGATGGTAGGGGGTGTGAAGACTCTACGTCACGCACGCCCCCTCCCTTAACGTACGCGGATGTTAACTATAACACATCCCGCGTAGACACTCACTCACTGCTGGTGTTGTTCAGCAAACAACCCTTTGATCGTTTTTCCACTTTCATGTTGGTTAGTTGGTTAGTCAGTGTGCACAGCCTGTGGATGTCAACTGACATCCTTGTCACTGACTGTCACTTGTTAATGCCGCTTGTATTAATGCCACTGGGGCCAGTGTGCTTGTGTTCATCTATATACAAAATGAGTTTGAGAGGGCCTATGGCCTTCAGGTCTCATGGGCGGGCTTTGCCCGCCCCGCTCTTTTGCCTGTCAGTTGTGAGCTTGTTTCTTTCAGTTGTGGAGAATACCACTTTTTGTGGTGAAAGTATCCACGTCTAACTTCTCTCTCTCTCTCTCTCTCTCTCTCTCTCTCTCTCTCCAAGCCCGGGGCAATAGCCCCTGGTCATGGAAGGAGGGAGGGACATATATCAAATACAGCCAGCAACTCGCGTGGCACCGGTGGCCAAAAGCAATCCTCAAAAGTTTATACTTTTGATATATCAAGCAGCAGTATGATAACCATATGATTGGCAGCCAGCAGCAGAGCACAGTCAACAGCAGGCATACACAACATATCAAATTATGCAGCAGACAGCAGTAGTAGATAAAACAAGGGGGATAATGCACAGCAGCCCCTAACAGCAAAGAAGAAGATCCTGACGAGTGTCAGGGTTCAACCAATGGGCCTGTGGAAGGAAGGAATAAAAGGGCCGGAGCGCGTCAGTACAGGCCCCCGTGACCCAGTGGCTGGCCTTGTACTGACGCTAAATTTCATTTTGGTTGCAGGTGAATTAAATGACTGTGCGATTTAAGACATTAGAGGCTCAGGAGCATCACATAGCTGGGTTGCGGGGCCCAATCTGCATTCACAGCATTCTATCAGCAGCAGATATGTGATCTATCCCAATGCGGGCACAATTGAGCGTTTTGCATCCAGTAGCAGTCATTGCTTTGTGGCCAAACAGCCTTGATCAATGCAGCAATTGCAATTTCAGTATGCTAACAGCATACATATGGGTCAGTAGTGTACATTAGCTCCTTTCGTGCATGAATGCGAATTGCGCCCACCACAGATCGTCTGGCAGTGCCGGTGCAGAGCTTCCCCAAACGCTGGGGCAGCGACCGCCAGACTTACAAAATGACGAGAAAATATGCAAGCTGCAAGAAAGCAAAGCAAATGCTCTCTCTGCCACTCTCTCTCTCTCTCTCTCTCTCTCTCCCTCTCTCTCTCTCTCTCTCTCTCCAAGCCGGGGGCAATAGCCCCTGGGCATGGGGAAGAGGGAGGGACATATATCGAACATTTGCCAACTCGCGTGGCAT
>CADDIJ020000495.1:0-87226 GCA_902809745.2 Tetradesmus lagerheimii | reverse complement strand
AGCACCTCCAGGTGCCCTGCCAGCACCTGTTGCTTGCCGCCCCCTTGCTGTTGTTCCCGCTGCCACGCGTCCAGAGCGCCGTGAAGGCCGCGGGGCTGCACCCGGCTGCTGTGTTGCCCCTCTATCTTCCCATTCTTCATCGCTGCTGGCAACAGCAGCTGCTGCTGCTGGCTGCTGCAGCAAGCGCGCTGTTGGCGCCGCTTGATGACAAGGGGGCTGTCAGGGCTGCATGCGTCAAGCTCGTCAAGCTGCAGCTGGCCTAAAACCATATCTGCATCATTGCAGTCGTCAAATTCACTGTCAAGCACATCAGAAAGCACGTCAGAGCTGTCATCAAGCCCATCTGCATCGTCACCATCACTTGCTGCTGCTTCTGCTGCTGCTTCCCCTGCTGCTACAGCAGCAGCAGAAGCAGCTTCGGCTGCTGCTGCTGCCGCTGATATTTTACGCTTTTGGGGCTTGTGTGCTGCTGCCTTGTCTGCTCTGCCGTGTCGCTGCACAGCGGTAGCCCCGTCCTTAGCAGCAAGCTTGCTGGCCTTGGCCATGTACGTGCTGCCAAGATCGCCACGACGTCTGCGTGCTCTTTTACCTAAATCTTTCATTGTTTACCATCGCATGGATACGCTCTTAGCGCGTCACAGCCAGCAAAAGTATTCGCTCAACAACCAACTCTGTCGCCACGATCCGTGGTTTGCCTTAACCATACTTTCGCTGAGCATAAACATAGGTTCAAATGTTGTTGCGTACATTACCATGTATGCCGTGCCGTCTCGAGACCTGTGACCTGCAGTAACTCACCGTGGAATGACCGTGAGTGTGACAGGCAACTCCACTGCAGGCAACAGGGGGTTTGAACACAGCAAGCTGTGTATGCTTCGGGTCCTGTTTCGTTGATCGTATACTATACAGAACGTCATTCAATATATATATATATAGAAGCTACTCAGCTGGAACAGCTGCTTGCATGCGCACAAGTGCACGGCCTTTGGTCTGGAATGCCATTTACACCTCACGTCGCGATTCGATGCGGCTGTGTCGAGATGAACACACGGATATAGATACGCTTTAAATTTTTGTGTAGCGCAAGCAGCGCGTGCTTGCAAAAATGTGCTGGTAACTCGCCAGTAACCGGTGCAGGAACTGGTGGGTCCGCAGCAAGGTCCGCAATGGTCCGCAGGCCCAGTGGCCCAGGTCCGCCGCCCGCATGTGAAGCACCAGTTACTCTACGTTGCAGCGACCAGGTGGTGCAATTGAGTGGCCGGTGCATACGTATGGCCGTCCTGTGTGACGCAGCGCAAGCCTTGCTTTGGAAGGTTTGTGAAGCCACCATATAAATTCGTGTGGTGGAGGCAAGCCTTGCGGCAAAGGATACGTGTCGTCTATGCGCTGTTTTTGATATATGGGGTTACACTGGTGCGCATGTAAACATCGCTGCCCGACTGGTTTGTCCGACTAGGCTAAGAAAAAAAGCCTACCGTCGGCTGGGCTAAGATGGGCCGTACGTGTCGTCTGCCATGTTAGATGGTGTATAACATGGCTGCTGCGTATCAGTGCTGGAAACGACCAAAACAGCAGCTGGCCACAATCGTTGCAACTTCATGATCGGAGTTTCCGGAACTGGCATCACTGACAGGTGCCGTCCGCTAAACCACGCTGCCATTCAAAGGCGGCCCGCCAGTGGCATCTTGACCGCTGACCGTCGCGGCGACTGCCATGACTGCAACGGCTACAAATGGGACTGGTGCCACCACATTCGCCACAATCAACATGCATATGCATGCCACCCCATGTCCGCTGGTGTTGACGCATGCATGTGAACACCAGGCCAGTGTTTAGAGACGTGCACTCTTGTCAGCTGCTGCCAGTCATCATCATCATATTACCCAATCAAGCCATAGCATCAACGCCATCTGCCCCGCGCCCCACTGGAGCTGCTGCCAGTGCGCGCAGCAGCGCAGGCACCTGCGCCATCCGCTGCTCAAAATCGCGACGATCTGCCTCAAACAGCTGCCGAGCCTTGCGCCCCATTGCGACCCGCTGAGCCTTACTCAGCAGCAGTGCACGGCTGACAGCGCCGCAGATACCCTGCAACGCACAAAACCACACAGCTCAGGCTTCAGCACATGCGCATTGTGACAGAGCGCAGGCAGGATGGTAATGGCAACCATGGACAGTTCTTTCGCAAAACAATGCCATGGCCAGTGCTTAAGCTTGATCCCCAACATTCAAGCTGCTCACACCGCACACAGTCTACAAATGTTACAAGGCTGACAGGTTCTCACCAAAGGTGACATGCTTGCACAGAGATTGCCCTACATTTGCAGTGCCGTCACAGGACCGTCACCATCATGGTGACTCTCATGCTGACGTTCATGATGACTGAACACAGCAGCTGGAGGCATCAGCAGGCCAGCCATGAAAGCCAACTGCCACGGTGACCAACCTGACATGCAACCTTCCGGCGATGACCGGATATACAGAACTGCACATCCCAACAACTCCTATAACTCTGCCACTTTGCCTACCTGTGGTGAAATGCTTGCGCTGATGTTGCCATACTTCCCAAGTACAGGCACTGGATTGTCAGTGTGACTGAACAGCGCAGCAGGTTGCATCAGCAGGCCAGCACCCTGCCTGACAAGCTCATTCATTGGAGGGTGGTCAGGCACCAACAGCAGCGCCCCTGCAGCTCGCCCTTCGTTGATGCTGTGGCCAAAGCCCTCACGTTCTGACGGCATGATGTGTAGCGCGTGGAACAGAAGTAGTGCTGACATGTCTGCTTGGGGAAGCGGGTCAAACTGGGGCCAGCCCGGGCCTGCAGGAAACAAAAGGCATGTTCAAGCCTGAAACATTCTGGCAAGTCAACGCATGGCATACAGCTGTGGTCAAAGCCCTCACAAGATCAGATGGCATGATGTGTAGCGCATGGGACAGCAGCAGCGCTGACATGTCTGCTTAGGGGAGCGGGTCAAAACTGGGGCCAGCCGGGCCCTGCAGGCAACAGAAGACATGTTGCAGCGTTCAACGTCCTGGCAAGTCAACGCGCGGCATACAGCTGTGGTCAAAGCCCTCGCGTTCTAACGGCATGATGTGCAGCGCATGGGATAGCAGCAGCGCTGACATCCTGCTTGGGGGAGCGGGTCAAACTGGGGCCAGCCGGGCCCTGCAGGCAACAGCAGACATGTAGCAGCGTTTGAACTTCTGGCAAGTCAACGCACGGCATACAGCTGTGGTCAAGGCCTTCACAAGATCCGATGGCAGAATGTGCAGTGCGTGGGATAGCAGCAGCGCTGACATCCTGCTTGGGGGAGCGGGTCAAACTGGGGCCAGCCGGGCCCTGCGAGCAACAGCAGACATGTTGCAGTATTCAACATCCATTGGCAAGTCAACGCGCAGCAAACAGCTGTGGTCAAAGCCCTGCCTAGATGGCAGAATGTGTAGTGTGTGGGATAGCAGCAGTGCTGACATGTCTGCTTGGGGAAGCGGGTCAAATTGGGGCCAACCGGGCTCTGCAGGCAACAGCAGACATGTAGCAGCGTTTGAACTTCTGGCAAGTCAACACACGGCAGACAGCTGTGGTCAAAGCCTTCACAGCCAGATGGCAGAATGTGTGGTGCATGGGATAGCAGCAGTGCTGACATGTGTGCTTGGGGAGCGGGTCAAAATGCGGCCAGCCGGGCCCTGCAGGCAACAGCAGACGTGTAGCAGCGTTTGAACTTCTGGCAAGTCGACGCGCGGCATACAGCTGAGGTCAAAGGCTTCACGTTCTGACAGCAAAATGTGTAGTGCATGGGATAGCAGCAGCGCTGACATGCCTGCTTGGGGGAGCGGGTCAAACTGGGGCCAGCCCGGGCGTGCAGGCAGCAACAGCAAGTTGGAGGCCAGCCTCAGTTTTTGGCAGAATCAGCATCCCTAAGCAATGCTGGTTCATGGGAGAGCAGCAGTAGTGACCTTTCTGCTAAGGTTCCCCTGTAAGCAAAGGCAGCAAACGGATTGGCAGGTTTAGTTGCAAGGTCACGACGTCGCAACGGTGCGGAGCCTTGTTGCACCAGGTACAACAGCAGGGCTGTTGAGAGTGTTTGCTTGAGGTACAGCGTCAAGCAGGTGTACAAACAGGCACACCGCCAGTAGCCGCTCATCCCTCCTTGTACACTCCTCCAACACCTGCACCCCTGTTTCTGCACTTGCGTCATCCCACATTGCGCACCTGCTGCTTTGCCTGGCCAAGATATGTCTATGTTCCCAGCAGCCAGTGCTTGCTTCGTCATCTGGAGGCTGACTTGCTCGTTGGGAAACGGCCCCACAACAGTCAACTTTGGCCACTCCGTGTGCGCCAGCCAACAGTCCAGCAGCTGCTGCGTGTGCTTCAGACTGGACTTGCCACGAATGTGAAGCGCAGCAAGTGGCTCTGCAGCTGCAGCAAGCGCCAAGCCAGCTGCACTGTCGCTACTGCTGCTGGTGCTGCCTGGCTGCTGCGCCTGTCCTGCAGCAGCTGCTGGTGTTGTTGGCTGCTGATGGTGTGGTGCAAAAGCGAGAGGGTCCAAAGAGGTATGGCCTGCAGCAGTAGCAGAACCGCCAAGCATTTGAGCGCTGCCTGCCGACACACTTGCAGGCAACGCGCAGCACCACTTTCTTTTGTAGAAGCTCTGCGCAATGCACGCGGCCAAGGCCTACATTGGACCCGTTCCGCCTTTGCAACAATGGTACCCCAGCATAGGTGGATGACCAAACCAGGGCTGTTTTAGCTGCCCAAATCAATAGCAACATTCACGCATGTGCAGCAAATGCTTGCTGAGTACAAACTGCCCAGTACCTGTGTAGAGCAGTTGTGCGCTGCTGCCGATGTCCTTTAAGTACTGCTGCATGAGCTGCTGGCAGCAATGCACCTTGCAGAGCACTAACTGCACTCGCATGTGGAAGTCCTTGTCGTAGCCAAACACCTGAAAACAGTAGACCGATAAGCAGCATATTTGGCAGGAGCGCGCAAGAGGCAGCTTCTCCTATTGCTTCCCTCCTCCCCCAACCCTGTTGCTGACACAGCAAGGGGCATGTGCACCAATCCTGGTGCCTATGAATTACAGCAGTAGTGTAACATTGCGATAAACCAAGCAAGCAAGCAAGATAGGGAACCACCCAGCACCCTCATGCAACGCTGCACACACAAAATCTGGCTAGAAATGAGATCTCAACAGAATACCGCATAGCATTACCCCCAGAACGGAGAAATGAGCTTTACCTGTTCAAAGTTCGGTGCATAAGCTGCGACGACTGCTTGGTGTGCCTGCAGCCACTGCAGCCACGGCTCATACAACGGCTCCAGAAACAACACAGCAGCACCTGCAGTCGCAGCTGCGTTTGATAATCCTGCTGCACCTGCACCTGCAGGTGTTGCTGTCTGTGCTGCTGATGCTGCCGCTGCTGTGGGTGTGGGGTGGCGTTGCTGATGCTGTCCTGCAAGACACTTGGATGTGGCCAGCAGGCCGTGCTGTGCTGTTGCAGGGTCACCAGGCACAATCCAGGCACCTAGAAGCTGCATGTATAATGCTGCATCTGTGCATAGCCCTATGCTCCTGTCTGCTGCTGCCAGTGGAATAACTGCCGCTGGGCAACTGCCTGTTGCTGTTGCTGATGGTGTTGCATGCGCGGAGGTTGCTGTGGTGTCATCTGTGTGAACCACTTCAACAGGCTGTGTACTGGTGGGGTGGAAGGTGATGACTGTATCCTGACGCTGCATACACTCATGTATGATCTGGTGTAGCAGAACATCGTGGACTCTGCCTGGTACCCAGGCAACGGCAGCTGTGAGCGAGGCAGCTGCTTTGTGGTTGCTTGAGTGTGCTGATGACGGCAAGTGGTGGCTGAACCTTGCTGCTAGCCACAGCCCAGACAGCGCAGCTGCCATAAGAAGTCCGATAGCCAGCTGCCACAACTGCTTCCAGCGGCCCTTGTGCTGCTGTAGCACTGCCTTTGGTCTGCTGCTGCTGTACAGCATGTCGCCAATAGTGCTGCTTTGTCTGCCCAGCAGCGACGATCTACGTCCTTAAACATGTACCACCTGTCTTAATGGGGCTGTTTGGTGGCAAGCGTATGAGCGTGGAGTCGCTGGGACAACAATGAGTATGTAGGCCGTTCCAGATCTTGAACCAGCACAAATACCGGCTTCGAACATGTGGAAGAGTTCGCATAAGACCTTCAATCAGTTCACGCATTCCACATCGCTTGCGATCATGTACTGAATGTATTCCCGCCACAGCTAACAACCCTGCAGTACAACCCCGGGCACATGCTACTGCTACTCTCCTTCTGAGCTGCTGCTGCTAGAGCTGCTGCTAGAGCTTCGACTGATAGCTTCCTGCAGCATTTCCGGCTGCTCCTCCTGCTGCACATCTGCTTCCTGCTCCTGCTGCATGTTATCCTCCTCCAGCGTCTGCTGCATCTCCCTTTCTTGCTCCTCCTGCATCTGCCCAGCACCCTCCTGATACTCTGATCCTTCCCCGCCAATCATAGCTTGCAGTCCCCTTGGCTTCAGCATGCTAGGCGTGCGTGCTGCACCCTCACTTTCTGGCTCATCTCCATGCACACCCGCCCCAAGTGAGAACTGCGACCCCACCCCTGAAACCGCCCCGCTGCCATGACCGCCGCTACCGCTGTAGCTGGCGTCTGTATGCATGCCTAGCACGCCACCCGCCAGCAGGACGCCACCTGCTAGTGATGCCTCAGCTGCTCTGCCAGCTACAGCATCTGAGCCAATGCTGCCTTCTGCCAGCACGTGCTCCCCTGTTGACCAGCTGCCAGCGTCTGCTGGTGGCTGGACACTCTCTGATGATGATGCTGCTGCTGCTGCTGCTGCTGCTGCTGCAGCATCTGAGGAAGGTGCCGTGGCATTGCCGATGACTACCACTGCATCGTCAGCAGAGTCCTGCTCTGCTGCCGACATCACAGCTGCAACCATACCCTGATTAGATGATCCCGTGTTCTGCTGCTGCAGCGCCTGCTCTTCAATTGTGCTGCTGCTGCTTGTGATGTGCTCCTCACCAGCACCAGCACCAGCATCATATGCGGCGCTGCCACCCTCTGCTACAGCTGCCATGTGAGCTGCACGATCATTAACCTCATAGTCGCCAGCTCCCTCGTCGTCTCCTGTGCTGTGCTGCTGCTGCATTATGCCATCACCGGCAGCCGTTGCGCTATCCTCAGCAGCAGGCAGAGCAGCTGACGCGTCACTGTCCTGCTGTGATTCAACCTGCTCATCACACCTCAGCTGAGATGCCTGCACATCATCTGGCTGCAGCACCTGCTGTGCATCCTGTGATAGGTCCCCTTCCTGGCATGTTGTTTGCTGCAGCAACTGCTGCTGCCCTTCTATTTCTTGGCTGTTGCCCTGCGAAGAGTGCTGCCCAGCAAAGCTGGCAGTATCTTGCTGAGCCACAGCATCTGCAGCAACCACTGACATCTCATGCCGCAGCTCCTGCTGCTGCTGACTTACAGGCGCACCCCCAGACCCATGCTGCAGCTGCTCACTCCTGCCAGGTGTGACCTCTGGCTCATCAAGCTGCTGCTGCTGCTGCTCTGGTTCGTCTGCTGGCTCAAGCCACTGAGGGTCGAGCCGCTCCTGCTGCTGCTGCATCTGCTGCTGCCTTTCAGCAACACCCAGCAGCAGCTGCGTGATGGCCGCCTCATCATCTGAGGCCAGCAAGCAGCACACGCTGCACACTGCCGCCCCAATGGCTGCATCCAGCTCCTGTGTAGCTGCATCACGCACCTCAGGCCTCGGCTGGTGGCCTGAAACCACAGAACATTTACAACATGGGCGGGCCGTCAGCAAGCAGTAGCTGCAATCGCTATGTCAGGCACTGACAGCTACATGTGATCTGTGCAGTGGACTAGGGACATAGCGAGTTGCTGTGCGTTTGTCGCAAAGAGCAGTGCGTATCAAAGACATAGCAGCATTCATGCGTAGCACTGGCATGTGCGCGTACGGCACCCTGACTGAGGTATCAAACAGAACCCACCTGCAGTGCCCCCCAACCCCAAGCGCAGCTCCCGCACCAGCTGCAGCCGTGCAGTCTTGCCTGCGTACATTTCATTCTGCACAGCACGACCCCGCAGCAGCCGCTGCAGCAGCACCAGTGCTGCATGCTGCCCGTCTGCATCTGGCAGGGGTGGTGCATCTGCAGTGGTCGGCCATTCGCCTGCAGGTGCATAACCAACATGTGGCCGGGTCAAAATCATTGAACATCTACACAGACTGTGCAGTGCATCTGTTGTGATGATGCCTGCTGCATTGCTTGAAAAATCCCTGCAACCACCCTTCTGCCGGCATGGCAAGCCATGCGCATGAACAGCGCTGTCAGTTGCAGAGAGCAGCCTCACCTGTTCGTGTGGTGATGGGCACTTTGCTGCTGTTGGTACCTTCCTTGCTGCCAGCCACCACCTGCTGCTGCTGAGCTGCACTGTCACCAATTGAGCCCAGTGCTGCTGCAACACCAACGCTGCGCCTGCCGCTCCCCAGCCTGCCACCACTACCAGCGCCGCAGCTGCCATTCAGTGCCCCATGATCAATAGGGTATGGCCACACCTGTCCCACACCCCGTCCTTGTGTGGCTTTTGCACTCTGCAGCAAGTTGCTGATGGTCTCCACATCCTGCTGCACTGCTGCTTCTGCGCGCTGGCTATAATTGAGCTTTGCTGGTGGCTTTGGCCTGTGCAGCTTTGGCTGCAGTGCGCGTGCTGGCAAGCTAGCTTGCAGCTCCTGCAGGCCTGCAAGGCTGCTGGGTGCTAGTGACTGTATATCTGGCAGCTCGCGTGCAGCAGCACCTGCAGCACCGCCTAGTGACATCCCACCAGGCCCCGCTGCAGCAGATGGCTTGATGGCATCAGGAAAGCGCCCCTCACGCTGCAGAGGAGCGTACACAGGCGAGCCATAGTCCGCATACTTGTCTATGATGCTGCTGCCACTGCCGCTGCCGCTGCTGCCGCGTGCAGCAGCATCTACTGCCTTGCGGCGCGCTGCCAGCTGGCGGATGGTTTTGATGCGGCTGGAGTGGATGGCTGCAAACTTCTGCGCCTTGGCTGCCAGCAGAGCTGTACTGCGCTGCTCCCCCTGGGTGGATCGGTGCGCCTCCTCTATCTCCTCCTCACGCACCTACAGACGCAGCATGTGCGGTTGGTTGACACGTGGTGACATATTAGTTGGGTAAACACAGCCAGCCACCACTGGTATGTACGCTTGCATGCACAACATCGCTGCGTGGTCATGGATGTGCCAGATTGCTGCACAGTGTGGACTTTGCTTTCTGCTGCAGGGCGTAACCCTCAACCCTGCAAATGCTCCGCACCTTGAGTGCTGCTTGCAGGAGAGCCAGCCTCTCCTCCTGCACTCCTTGAATCTCCCCCTCACGCTCCGCCCACTCTGCTGCCTCCCAGGCCTCTATGAGCGCCTGGCGCTCTGGCAAGCGTGCAGCATCGTCAATGGCCGGCAAGGAGGCCTCAAAGGCCCGCTTCTGCCGCAGCTTTTCCAGCCGCTGTACTTCCTGCAAGCCACCTGCGTGCACAGAGATGAGTGAAGTGTTACGTGGTTGCTGTTTAGACAACATTCAAAGCTGCTTTTCTGGTCGCATCTCCACGCATCACCCGCTGCTGCTTTAAGTTGCACGACATGATGTTGGGGCGCGGGGGCATGTCAGCAGAGCAGCAACGTACTGTGTACGAAAAGCCACTGGTACAGGCAGCTGCATGCTCTAGCTCACCTGGCAGTCCATCTCCAAACTTCAAGTCAGCAAGCTGCAGTACCTCTGGCCCCTGGCAGTTGAACTTAGCTGAGAGCACAGCCTGCTTTGCCAGCACTGCAGGGTCCCGTGGCAGCACCCAGTCTGGAGACCAAGGCAGCGTCTGCGCCTCACTCTCACGGTAGTCTGACTGTGTGTATGCATCTTTGACAGCAGGCTCTGGCGGTGCTGGAGGTTCTGGCACAGGCTGCTGCTGCTGTGTGAGATGCAGCGGCGCTGACAGACGTAAACCAGGTGGCAGTTGCGGGCGCCGGGAGTACTTGTATTGCTGCCTGCCGTTGACCTGCTGTGCCAGGCTTTGTTGCCGCAGCTGCCCTGGCTGCCGCTGTTGCGGGTGAAAGGACCTGTCCACGAACGCTGGCACCTTGTCATTTGCTGCGAGCCTGCACACGTGGCAGAAAGGTGGGAGAGCGGTTCAAGGGAGGAAGGACATGACCTGGAGGTACAGTTCTGTGCTCTCAAACAAGAATCAGTGCAACAAGTACTGTGGCAGTTGAAAGAAGTGTCCTGCAGGTGTAAGATGCAAGCGTACTGTGATGTCCTGCTGACTATGTCTGGTCACACACCTGAAGCTTGAAGTTGGGTGGTGCTGTAGCTCAGAGAACAGGTTTGCATGCTCTGAAACCTTTTCTATCAAGAAGCCACTCGAACCCTGCTGCCTGTCGTGGTCCCTGGTTCCTGATACGGTGTATGTAGGATCTGCAATCAGCCAGATGAAAAGGTGCATCAGCCAGCAGCGGCACCTCAACCTGCATCCGGCCTGGAGACCAGCATCGCGCTCAGAGAAACGCAAGCCAATTCAAGGAATTTCAGAAACCATTGACGCACCATATAGAGCATCGTATGGCCGGCTTGGCATCGAAGAAGCCATCTTCAAGACTGTCGTGCACTGCAAGCTTCAACGCCCAGCCCATCTGCGGTGATGCGAAGTTTTACGAGACAAACTTGAAGCGCTCTCGGCACCACGCTCATGATTGTCAGGCCCAGCCCGGTTGGGGTTTACATTTGACCACACGTGGCACATGCGTTGACCAAGCTCGCTCGTCACCTTCGCACAGCAACATTCAAAGTAGATTTAGCAAGTCGCACCACACAAGCATGCAAGCATACGCTTACTATACAGCACCAGCCGTGACTGCAGTACCTGTATATGCACTGCAGATCATGTATGGTGTCAGATCAGCCTGCAGCGTGACAGTGGTGACACCAAAAAAAGGTGCACACCACAGAATCTAGAACACAGATTTGGGAGCTGTCGCTAATCCACCTCGCCAATGCCAGCCTGCCACCTTCCACACCTTGGCCTAAGCTGCCGTCACCAGCACACGTTCCTGGCTGTCACTGACAGCGCTGGCAGCGCCCTCGGCTGCTGGCGCTGCTGCTGGTACTGCTGCACCACCGCCAATACCAGCTGCACCAGAAGCCACCTTGTTACTCCCCACAACGGCTGCAATGTTGCTGCGCAGCCGCTGCCATGCCGCACCACTCAAGATAGCCCCCTTCGTCTGCACTGCCTCACTGCCTGCCTGGCAGCCTGCTGCTGCACACTGCTGCAAGCTGCAGCCCAGCAGATAAGCATACAGGAAGCCTGATGTGAAGTAATCCCCTGCACCGATTGTGTCCACTACTTTGACGCCCCCTGCAGGAGATGTGCCGACTAGCCCCCCGCGTGCACGTGCTACGCACCCACGGGGCCCCAAGCTGACTACGCACACTTGTGCATACTGCAGCACATACTCCTGCGCTGCCTGCACCTGTGCTGCTGCATCACCTGCAGCTGCAGGCAGAAGCGGCAAGATCAACAGCACCGCAGAGCAGCGGAACAGGTGTGAGCCGTTGCGCGTTGGATCGCTACGCGGATCTCCAACAAATTGCGGCACTGATGCTGCTGCATCACCTGCAGCTGTGTGACAAGGAGGAAGCAATGCACCACAAGCATACAAGCGTAATCAGGCTAGATCAGCAGATCTTATGCGCCAGTGATCTGATATGCATACCGCATACACTTTGCTGCGTCGCTTCCTCATCGCAGCCAGCACACGACCTACCACACATCAAACGTGCATCAAACACAGGTTCACCTGCTCCTGCGCCCTGCTTGTCCCCCACCACCTCCAGCAGCGCTATCGCCTCCTCCTCATTTGCAAACACCAGGTCAATCAGGACCTCCTGCAGCAGCTCCAGCAGCGGCTGCTTGCAGTTTGCAACGCACTCAAAGCTCGCAAGGTCGATGGAGACCAGTGCGCCATGCTGCTTGGCTTCGCGCATAGCCTCACGCGCAAGCTGCGGCCTGCACAGCAAGGAAGCAAACAGGCATCAAGTTGAATTCTTATGTATACCAGTCAGCCTGCCAGGCTCATTGCAGGAATGGGGAGTCAATGCAGCTGCTGTGCAGTTGAATGACAACCTGCAGGCAATAGGAGCAGCAGCAGCTGTAGCAGCGCTCGTGTTGACAAACATCAAGTGCAGCAGCGCAGCCACGTCCGGCCAATCAGCAAGCAGGTGAAGCGTACAGTATCAAACACTGCCCCAGCCGGCCAGCCAGCAGGCAAGTCAAGCTTACTAAAAAAGGCACTGGCAGTTGCTGCTACTGAGCATCTACACACCCACCTGTATAAGCAGTAGCCCTCGCAGTGCAGCAGCGCAGCCCCAGCCAGCCAGCCAGCAGGCAAACAAAGCTTTACAATTACACAGAACTCTGCCACTATGCAGGTTCATTCACCTGTATAAGCAGTAGCCTTCGCAGTGCAGCAGCGCAGCTCCATCCGGCCACCCAGCAGGCAGCATGCTGCTGCTGGTGAGGTGCGCAGAGGCCCCTAGGCATGTGCGCATTGTGCGCTGGCCATCAGGAGTGACAAAGCACAGGCAGCTTGCAGTGGGGCCCTCACAGCTTTCCTGCAAATGCAGCAACATTTGAGTTTGCGTGTATGGTTCAGTTGGTTGTTGCAGGTGTTGTCAGCTGCAGCAGCACAGTAGCTGCAACACCATCAAACACAACCAGCGCGCAGTGACCATACTCAGAGCTCTGCTGCGAGTGCAATGCCACATCATACCATGCTCTTGGCACTTTGTTCATAAAGCAAGCTGCCGCAGACCGTCAAGCGTCATGCAGCACACATAGCTGCTGGTGGTCATGTCACAGCTGTGAAGACTCCGTCCAAGCTTGCATGCGTGCGCAGCCGTGCATGCAGGGGTAGGGTGTCTCTGCATGCTTGTCAGCTAGAGTGCTGCCACATCTCTACAAACTCACCAGCAGCACTGGCTGCACGTTCTGCTGCTTCAGCATGGCCATGTAGTCTGCGGCAACTGCATCAGTGCCGACCATGCCCATGAAGCTGCACTGCACGCTGCCTGCTGAAATGTTGGCAAGGCCCTTCATAACGTTGGCAGCACTGCCACCAGGTACCCTGAACATGCATGAACAGCAACACAACAGTCAGACGTGACATGCACATTCAACTGCTGTGCATGCTGCCAGCTGGGATGGTGGCCCTTCATAACATTGGCAGCACTGCCGCCAGGTACCCTGAAAGAGGAACAGCAGCACATGCTGCACTGGAAAGCGTACATTGACACGCAGCCTGCAATCAGCTGCAACCAGGACAACATATGTGACAGTACCACACGTCACAACGTGGCATGCCACAGCTGCGCAGCTGGTGCGTGCAGTGTAGACAGCCCTCACCTGACAGGGTCGCAGTGCTCAGCAGCCATGCAGGTGAGCCGCTGCAGCTCCTCATCTGTTATGTTGGTGCAGCCGCCAACCTTGTCTGCAATGCTGGCTAGGAACTGATGGTCCACTTGGAACAACACGTCCATTACTGGGTCCCCTAGCCCAATGACAGACAGCTCGCGGCTCTGCGTCACCATAATGAGGTTTGAAACCGATATCAAGATGGACTACTGTGTGTTGGTTCGATGTTATTGTCGCAGGACAGGCTGGGGAGGCAGCAGCAGCAGTACCCAGCCTGGGCCTGCTGCAGCAGGTTTGAATGGTCACCAAACTTGTGCGGAGCGGAGTTGATGATCAGAAGAAGCACATTTGGTAAGAGGCACAACGGACTTTTACTTGCTGTGCGGCTGCTTTCAGCGCACGAAGCAGCACACACGGAGCAACGTGCTTGGCACACCGTCACCGTCATGTGTTACTGCCACTGGGGTTGTTGTTCTGCTGGTCAGACACTTCAAGATGTACTTTTGAATTGCTGGATTCGTGTCGTAACCGGTGTTAAGGACGATCGCCTTCAAACGCACTGTGTGGCACTCACTTGCTATCAGCCTGCTCGTCACTAGACCACAGAGACCAGGCTATCTTGGCGTCTAATCAGGAACAATGATTGGTGCACGTGCAAACAAAATCATAGATAAACTGCATCATGCAACCGTCGGGGTGCTGGTGGTCAGCACAGTGTACTTCGGCTTTGAGGCTGTAAGAGCTACCATGGCCATCCAGAAGTACAAGTATGAGCAGAAGGTGCGTTACTTCAATAATTTATGCGTTTGCAGCTCTCATGCTGCTGCAGGACGCCAACATGTGCCTGCTGCTGCTGCCGCTGCTGCTGCTGCTGTGCCACGCAGAAGCTTGCAGCTGAAGGAGGCAGTCCACCAGAGCAGCAATGAATGTAACATATAACATTCAGCAGCCAGCTCAGCAGCTGGCGCTGCAGCAATTGACCAGCCAGCAGCTTCAAGCGGGGCAGTGTTGCGGCCAACATTTGGTAGCTTGCCTCGCTACCGTGCCTGCAGTCCTGGAACCTGAGCAACAGCTGCTGCATTGCCGTATGGCATGATCAGCTGGATTATTTCCGGCTACGAGCAGTAGCAGCTACAGCTACAGCATGTAGTGCTCTTGGCTGCATTGCAAGCAGGAGCAGCTGCAGATGCTTGGGATCATGCGGCTCTGCTGGGGACGCAGCCGGCATGTCCACTTCTGTGTGGCGTGATGATGTATTCATGCATGCTGCTACTGCTTGCACGTCATGCCGTGCACCCAGCGGTATCTGCTGATAAGGGCAGCAGCATGCGCCACTGTCCTCTGTGCCGATGGTGTTGAGCTTGCTCTTGCACGTGCTTTGCCAAAACCACAGGATATTCTGCCTGAGCACGGCGTGATGTTGTGGCCACGTTGCACTGGCACTCAGCTTGGTTGAAGGCGGAGCTCCATACTGTGTGTGAGTTGTTGGTTGTTTTAGCTGAGCAGGATTTAGCTGAGCAGGTTGTAGCTGAGGGAGCGCAGCGTTGAGGGCAGCTGGAAATGCTGCTCTCAGAGTGTGCATCAGTGATGCACCATGCATGACATGTGCGTGTTGTACGCGGCATGTTGGCTAGTGGTTGCCACAGCAGGCACACTTGAGGCCGGCTCTTGGTTGGCTGCATCACCTCGTGTTGACCTGACAGCAGCTGCAATGCATGCGCTTGGCTGTCAGGTGACATACTAGTAGTGTTCAGACGCTGCACCGGTGAGGCATTTTTGTCTGACCCTTGGGCGGCATTGTTGGTATGTTACAGCCATCAAGGCGTTGCAGCAAGGAACATGCAGAAGCATTGCAACAGCTTTGTTGTTGTATGGGTCATTGCAGCAGTAGCCCGCTTATACCTTTGCCTGACAGCTGGTCTTGTGTGTGTGTGTGCTGCGGTTTCCTGGCATTCGTGGATAGCGGCTTTTACGTCCCTTGTTGCCAGCTTGCGCACCATCTGCATGTGCACACATGCCATTTGGAATCTGTGGCAGGCCTGGGGGCCTCACCACGTTGGTGTCTGTTGAGCAGCCGTGTTCATTGTGGCAACAACGTTTGCCACAACCCACCGCAACCCTAGCAAATCAAGGTGGCACCATCTGGCACACTGATGCGTTCATGTGTGTGCTATAGTGCCACAGTGTGCCGTATAGTCTCAGCAGATTGAGCAGCACGTGTACAGCAGCGCAGACAGACATGCGGCGCTTGAGTTGCGTGGACAGCGCTGTCGTGGACAGCGCTGTGGACAGCGCTAGCGCTGCATATTAAGAGTGTGCATATGGTATGCAGAGCAGGTAGCAATTGGAAGTTGTGGGCATCGTGACGCTTTGACGTCAGCTTGTGCATGGAAGGGATACCCCTGCTCTTCGCACAATGCCAAGAGCATGGCACACTGTGCCATTGGCATGCTGCATAAGTCTCAGTTTCCCGCAGATATACCTTGCCATAGTATGTGCAGTCACTGCATCGGATGGGCTGTAAAGAATGGCCCAGGCTGTGCCACGGCCTCAGAAGCACTGCAGGCAGTCCCGCAGCAGCTGCATGTGCCATGTGGGTGACCCAACGTGGGATGATTGCCATTACCTATTACTTTGGACAATGGGAAACTGTATTGTGTGCAATTTACATCGTGGTGTAAGCCAGACTACTTCCACTCCGCTAGGCCATGATCTACCCCCAGTGGTACTCCATGTCACGGCGTGATCAGTTCGTTGCGTCCGTCACTGGGTAGCCTCACACCACCTGAACCCCCATCTCGCATGCAGCGTGCATGCTTGTGCAAACCACTGCAGCATCTGCGCTGCTGACGCGTGCCGGCTGTGCAACCGCCATATGAGTCTGCAAGGCACCACATCCACATGCTTTATTTGCGCGCATGTGCCTTCCAGTGCCGGTTCATTCCTTACATCCACCATTGTTCATGATGTGACACAATCAGACAATCACTGCCACAATCACTGAGGCTCAGAGACAGCTCTACACTATAACACGTCTCTGCCCCAAGGCTCTAGCTGCAGCAGCAATCAATATACTTGGCAACGGGAACTCAGCTACACCAACTAGATGACGCCAACCGGATGACAGCATGCATGTGTGCCTGCATTCCAGCAAGCATTGCATGACACATCAGCTGGGCATGACACACCCACTTCCGTAATAATGAAAACATGATGCGTTTTGATATATACCACAGCGGCTGCACGCGCATGCAGTGACTCACTGCTTAGTAAGCCCTGTCATGCCTGAAGCTTGCCGTGTGTACTGGCCAATTGCAAGGCCAGGATCTATCTACCCTCAAGATGCCAGGTCCACATCTAGATACGGTACAAGAACAAGTGCTACTTTGCAGCGTAAAGATTACGCGATAAGGCACATGCAAGTGCAGAGACGATCACGGCTAAAAACAATCAATATTGTACTGCCCTCTGTGTCATCTGTGGTGCTGCAGCCTGGTGTATTGTACCGTACAATCTGGGCCAGCAGCTGCAAGGGTGTCGTAGCACTGCTACCAGCTCAGCTGGGAGTCCCATATTGGTAGCCTGCGCACGCTTGTGATGAAGATGACAGACAGAGCTTATGCCCTGAACTGCACGGAGGTGGCAATGTTGCCGCTGACGCCCTCCCTGATCACGCCACTGCAGCAACAGCAGCAGTACAGCAGCAGGATACGCTGTCAGCATGATGTATGTCTGTTGTTTCAACCTTGGGGTGTGTCTCTGTGCAGCCTTGTTGCCAAGATGTTACGCGTGATGGGTGATTTTACAAGTGTTAAACAGTAACACTCAGCTCATGGCTTGCTTCACCTGATGACCACGCTCTGGCCCGACTTGGTGCTGACTGCTGGCATAAATACAAACCATCCCTCAGTTGCATTTGCCGTGATATGCTGTCGTGATACTGGGCACCCTTACTACAACCATAGAACCCAACAAGGACAACTGGCGCCCCTCACCTGATGACCACGCTCTGGCCTGCCTTGGTGGTGACGCGCAGGTTGAGAGGTGGAGAGGGCAGCTTGCTGAGCTCCCAGTTGGCGCCAAAGGTGTTGTTCATGGGGATCCAGTTGGCGGTGCCAGCCTGCGGTCCGCACAGCAATGAGCAGCAGCAGCAGTTGTTAAAGATGGAGCAGTGGCTTCAAGTTGTTGGAGACGTGTTGTTTTGAAGATCCATTGACTGCAGCCATGCCTATAGCAGCAGAAGCAGAGCTATCAACACACTGCATTGCGAGCATAACATGTTACATAACAAGTTACTAACACTCACCCGTGCCAGGTGCACGCTGCTGACGTCAGCCGCACCAGCCACGTTCCTCAGGGCCAGCTGCAGCCAGCCGCCCGCAGTGCTGCGGTAGTTGTTCACGCGCACCACGATGTTGCCGGCAAAGGGGCAGGCCACCTGCAGCGCAGCACAGCACAACAAATGGGCAATTAATTAGTTGCACCGGCAGTGCTGCGGTAGTTGTTGACGCGCACCACCATGTTGCCGGCAAAGTGGTAGGCCACCTGCAGCGCAGCACAGCACAACAAATGGGCAATTAATTAGTTGCACCGGCAGTGCTGCGGTAGTTGTTGACGCGCACCACCATGTTGCCGGCAAAGGGGTAGGCCACCTGCAGCGCAGCACAGCACAACAAATGGGCAATTAATTAGTTGCACAGCACAACAAATGGGCAATTAATTAGTTGCACCGGCAGTGCTGCGGTAGTTGTTGACGCGCACCACCATGTTGCCGGCAAAGTGGTAGGACACCTGCAGCGCAGCACAGCACAACAAATGGGCAATTAATTAGTTGCACCGGCAGTGCTGCGGTAGTTGTTGACGCGCACCACCATGTTGCCGGCAAAGGGGTAGGCCACCTGCAGCGCAGCACAGCACAACAAATGGGCAATTAATTAGTTGCACCGGCAGTGCTGCGGTAGTTGTTGACGCGCACCACCATGTTGCCGGCAAAGTGGTAGGCCACCTGCAGCGCAGCACAGCACAACAAATGGGCAATTAATTAGTTGCACCGGCAGTGCTGCGGTAGTTGTTGACGCGCACCACCATGTTGCCGGCAAAGGGGTAGGCCACCTGCAGCGCAGCACACAATTGTTGCAACACAGTAGCAGCTGGTGTCAAAAACTTTGCTCGCATCACACACTGCGGTAGTTGTTCACGCGCACCACGATGTTGCCTCTGAAGGGGCATGCCACCTGCAGCGCAGCACAACACAACGAGGTAGCTGTCAGTGACAGGGTTCATATAACACATGCGTGATATGCTTCACGCGCACCACGATGTTGCCACTGAAGGGGCAGGTTACCTGCCGTGCAGCACAGCACAACAGAGTAGCTGTCAATGACAGGGTTCATATAACACATGCGTGGTATGTTTCATGCGCACCACGATGTTGCCGGCGAAAGGGCAGGCCACCTGCGGCGCACCACAGCACAACAGAGTAGCTGTCAGTGACAGGGTTCAAATAACACAAGCGGTAGTTAAGTGCACGACGCTGTTGCCGCTGAAGGGGCAGGCCACCTGCAGCGTACAGACAACAGAGTAGCAGTTGTCAACAATAGTGCCCATATCACAAACTGATGCAATGCATGTATGTCACAGCTATTTCCAATGTTTGGCTAGCAGTAGTAACACTGCTGTAACACAGAAGCTGACATGCTTGCAGGTACATAACTATCACGTTGTCTGAACAAAGCATCACTGACACCCTGTTCAAGTTCGTGTGTTGCACAAAAGCGCGATTCTTATGCACTGCCGCTCACCCTGCGGTACATGATGGGCAGGTTGCCCAGGTCCAGGGGCGCCATCTGGTCAAATACCGCGGCGTTGAGGTTGAGCTGGTTGGTGGCGCAGTCCTTGCAGGTGTCGTACACCATCACGGTCTGCGTGGTGTTGGAGAAGGCACAGTACTGCAGAATGAAACAGCAGCAGCAGCAGCAGCAGGAAGAGTTGGTCAGCGTAAGTGCAACTCGTGCACAAGTCGTACACCTCACGGTCTGCGTGGTGTTGGAGACGGCACAGTACTGCAGAATGGAACAGCAGCAGCAGCAGCAGCAGGAAGGGTTGAGCAGCGAGGATGTGCAGATCAAGGAGGTTCGAACCTTGAGGTGATACTATACAGTGACAGTGTCACTGCCCATGTGCAAGGCAGTGCGTTACGACATGACATACAAACCTGTCAGATCGGTGCTACCCAAAACCCTACCGTACAATGTGCCGGACAGTATCCTTGTGATACTCACTGTCTTGTCGACGCACTTGACCTCCAGGCACGCTCCGCAGCCGCGCAGCTGCTGGCAATGTAACTTGTAACAGTGTCGCTGTCACTGCGCAGGGCGGTGCTAGCCAACGTATAGCTGGTATACATAACCCTGTTATCTTGGCGCTACCCTACCACTGCACATCCTTATGCCATAAACAGTAGTACTGTTACAGCTACTCACTGTCTTGTCGGTGCACTTGACCTCCAGGCACGCTCCGCAGGCGCGCATTGGGCTGTCCTTGAAGATGCTGTTGGCTGACACACCTGCCAGCTTGAGGCCAGGGAGCTCTAGGTGACACGATTGTAACAGTGTTTCTGTCACTGTGCTGGGCAGTGCTAGCCAACGTCTAGCTGGTATACATAACCCTGTTATCTTGGCGCTACCCTACCACTGCACATCCTTATGCCATAAACAGTAGTACTGTTACAGCTACTCACTGTCTTGTCGGTGCACTTGACCTCCAGGCACGCTCCGCAGCCGCGCATTGGGCTGTCCTTGAAAATGCTGTTGGCTGACACGCCTGCCAGCTTGAGACCCGGGAGCTCTGCTGCATTAATTGGACCATAGCCGCAAGAGCCATCTGGCAGGGCTTTAGGGAAGCCCAGCTTCAAGTTGTTGCCCTGCACAAGGTGAGTGTAGAGTGATGGGGCATCGGCATGTTCAAGGATGTGAGGGTGCAGAAAAGAGAGACAGATTGTCAGTGTATGCAGTTGATCAGCAGCAGTGCTAGGAGTTTGCTGTGTGCTGGAGTTTTGGCGGTGGGTGGGTGACATGAGATGTGCTGTACACACTGCTGTACATTGTATCCCAGCAGCAGCTACCCACCCCCTGCGGTGAGACTGACCGAAGCAAGTTCGAAGCTGTTTCGACCGATTGACTGGCAAATTTGTGGTGGGACTGCTGGCTGTGACTGTGGTTGCAATGGCAGAGCGGGCAGGTAGCGCTGCTGTCCTGCCAGCTCGAAGAAAGTGTCCCATGGCTGACTTCGGCCAGTGTTTGCTGCTGATTGCCATATGCGCGCTGCAGTAAACCCACCTCAGGTCCGTTTGTGTGCGAAGCAGTGCCGCTGATCCACTGGCCCGGGGCCTGTGCAGAGACACCGAGAGCCAGGCACACCAGCACGCATGCTGCGACAACCGACTTCATGTTTGCGCGATCGATGAAGCAAAACGCTGTAATCGGTAGCTGCTGTCTGCACAAGCAAGGTACAGGCCCGGCTATTGATCAGGAAGGTCACAGTGTAGCACTAGCAGCAGCAGTCACTGTGGTCAGAGAAAGTAGGATAGCAAGTGGAGCATATAGGCATATAATCACTCACAGCTGGATACACATAGGTCAGATCGGCCTGCTTTATATGCATAGAAACAACAGCTTCTCACCCGCTGCCTTTGGAAGGTCGCTGGCACTACAAGTCACAGCTGTTTTGGGCTCGAGTAGGCAGTCGATGGACAACGCAGAAGTTGATGCCTCATTAGTGTGGCTGGATTACAGTCAGTCGGACGCTCACATTCGGCACTGGCCGATTGCAGCTGGGGGAAGGTGGTTACTGCAAGACCAAAGTATAGCGAAGCTGACTGTGAAACTGTGCAGGAACAACACAATTATATATATAATTCAGGTGCTTGATATACGCGTAGATGCCTGCGTTCTCAAGACTTTGTCTGGTGCGAACTTTGACCAAAGGCAGATCGCTCAGCGGCTGTTCACCACCAGGAATGCTGCTTTGATGACACAAGCTAGATTACTGCTGTGCGTTTCTGGGTCTGTGAGTGAGCATGCGTTGTCAGGGCGCTGCATGGGCCTCCCAGTGCCGGTGTCACCCGCTGCTGCAGCCAGCCGCAGTGTGCCACAAGTGTCACTCTATTTCCTTGCTGTCGGGCAGCGAGGTTGATGAGTTGAAGGACTCATGATGCAAGTTAGCCATTTGTGCATCTTTTGGTTGCGCTGGTTTCACTCCCATGTTTGCAAGACAGTGCAAGATTCCAATGCCAGCTAGCGCTAGCTGCAGCTGCGTCAGACTGAGCAGTCCCGCTGGTTTGACAGTGCATCATTCTTTGTGGAGCTCAGCAGAATGCTGAGTGTGGCGCAGTAAAGGTGAAACAAACCGGTGTTGGGGTGCCCTGCAGCGATGCACTGGTCAAAATAATGCTCAAGTGACTGTGACGCGGTGCCCTGCTGTTTCAGGTCTTACCCTCGTGCATGCAACACGGAGGTATATCTGCATAGCATCTACCTGGACTCAATCATTCGCCATGTTTATAGCGACATGGATCTGCAGCTGAGTGAACGACGTATTGATGAGCTTGTGGCTGCTTTCGCCGTGTTTGGAGACCGGCTCACCGAAGTACGTGAACTAAACGTTTCAGATTGTAGAGGAAACCTTTCTGCGCGCATATGATTGCGACCTGACGTTGCCGGGTCCCGCATGCTGCTGACAGGTCACACCTGGCTACCAGACAGCAGCAGAAGCAGCGCTGCAGCCTGATGCTTGTCAGGTAAGAGGCAGGTGATGCAGCTGTACCACCTTGGCAGCAGTGGCCTACGTCATTAGTAGTTGAACATGTGTTTGTATGTATGGCTCTCTGCAGGAAGCTGGAAGCAATGCTCTGCAGCGTACTGGCTGCAGCTGCAGCGGCGCTCTGCTGTGCGAGTGTGGCAGGTATGGGTGTGTGAAGTTTGCGTGCGCCTGTGCTTCATTTCCCAAAACGCAACATATTCGTGTCAATGTTAAGCTACTGCTGCACAGCAAGCGCGGTTCAGACGGCATACACATTGTGCCGGCCCACACCATCATCATTGATGCTGCAGCGCCAGGCATCAACCAATGACATAACTACAACTTGGCCTAACCCAGGCAATCACCAATCATCAACCACACATCTGCACCCACGATGCCTACGCCGCATCAACATCAGCCATCATGACATTCAACAGTGTTAAGCCAACGCTACCGCCCGCCACAAGAGCCGTTCACCGCGTAGCAAACGTACGCCCTGCTCGCCTTCACTGTCCTGCAGCCTTCAGGCCACCTTGGTGTTTGACATGCCCCTAGGCTACCCAGCAGCAGCAGCCATGCGCTGTCATGTAACATCACCGCAGCTACCTCGTGACGTCACTGACATGCTCAGCCAGCAGCTACAGCAGCAGGCAGAATTACTGCAGGTAGGCCTGACAGGGGTGGCAGCAGCAGCGGCAGGTGGAAGTACTGCAGATAGGCTTGACAGGCGTGGCAGCAGCAGCAGCAGGCGGAAGTACTGCAGGTAGGCCTGACAGGGGTGGCAGCAGCAGCAGCAGCAGCAGCAGGTAGAAAGTACTGCAGGTAGGCCTAGCAGAGGTGGCAGCAGCAGCAGCAGTGGCAGCTGCAGCAGCAAGCAGACGCATTGCAGGTAGGCCTAGCAGGGCCAGCAGCAGCAGCAGCAGCAGCAGGCAGAAGCACTGCAAGCCAGCCCGGCAGGAGTGCTGTACCAGTCATCTAGTGGTAGTGGCGTTGCAGCTGGGATCTGTGCTAACAGTGTACAGTGCACCGCAGCTGATAGAAAAGCTGTAGTTACGGCCGTGCTTGCAGGACAAGCGGTGCAACCTGCTCAGTTGCATACACTTTGCATGCCTACCTGCCATTTGTCACCTGCAACTGCAGCAGCAAACAAGTCTGGCTGTGTCACATGCCGCACGTCCCGTCATTCTGCATGCCTGAGGCAGTGCATGTGATGATTGCTTTTGCAGGGCAGCGAGTGCCTGCATGAGCTTGCAGACATACTGCAGCAGCAGCTTGAACAGCTGGCACAGCAGCCGCAGGATACCTCCGCAGCCGCATCACAGCAAGCATCAAACTCCCTGCAGCAGCAGAGTTCCAAGCAAGCAGCAGGGCCTGAAGGCGGCAGCAGCAGCAGTGGCAGAGATGCACCAGTGGAGCACCTGCTGCTGCGGCTTGACCATATGCGAGCGAAGGCTAGCTACAGCCGTACGATCAAGCAATGGGCAGCAGAGCTCAACCTCACAGGTAAGTCATACCTAATGGAGGTTACTGGCATACTGCAGTCGGGTTGGGTTCTTGGTGTCTGCAACAGCCACAATGCTGTGAGTACGTGCCTGCAGGGCCGTGATAAGGCAAGTCTGTGACAGCCACAATGCTGTGATTAGGTGCATGTAGGGCCTTGCTGAAGCGTTGCCAACGCACGTGGCATGTTGCCACTTGCAGGACAAGTGCAGATCATCTCTTATGAGTGAAGGTCATCTTATGTGTTTCCATTTGTAGAACGGTGCTGGGTCATTGACGTGTTGCATGTGTGGCAGGCGTAACATTGCCTGCAGGCAATGCTCTGCGTCATGCAGGGCCCGGTCACGTACCGTGCTGTGTTTGTATCATCCTGCACTGTCTTTCTAGCCACGAGGGTTTTGCTGTTTTGACCTATGTAAACACCGTGAGTCATGTTGTGTTGATAAATAATCCATGCGGACGTTTGCGACACCCTTTCTGTAATCAACAAGCACTTGTCATTGCTGCTGCCCTCACCCTGCAGGCTTCCTGCTGTTTTGGCAGAGCCTGATACTCATTCTGCTGGAGGGGTGCCCTGCTGACCTGGCGCAGTACCTGTACCTTGCACGCACCGTGTGCGTTGATGTGGACGCGTCAGGCCGCAAGGTAGGTTTTCACCCTACAGTTGAGCCGTAACTGGAAGTGCTTGCATGATGTAGGTAGTTTGCAGAACGCCAGTCGAGTGTGACGTCCCGCCAGAGGGTTACCCCAAGAAGCTCTGGTCAAAGTGCTGTTCATGGTTGCTGCGTCTCTGGTCGTTGGTGCATGGCGCATCAGTGATCTCTGCTCAGGTTGACAAACAGCTTGATGGCATTACTCAGTGAACAATGACACATGTTAGTAGTAATTCTGCGGGCAACAGCAACCGCAGTTGCCAGCACCTCTCAGGCTGTTGCACATGGCTGTCCTGCATGCTAGTGCCGCATCCTTCAAATGACTGTAGCCTTGCTGGTGCTGGTGCTGGTGCTGATGCTGCAGTGTCGTGAGAGGATGATGACTGTGCTGGAGGACAGCAGCAGCAGAAGGGAAGGCGCAGGAATGGCGGGTGCACCGCAAAGTGGCAACGCTGATGGCAGAGGTCCTGCTGGAATAGCGCAGGCAGCAGGGCACATACACGCATCGAGCTACGCCACAACCGGTGCAGCAGCAGCAGCAGGAGGAGGAGGAGGTCAGGCGTGTGGCAGAGTGCACAGGGATTTCAGGTGAGCAGTCGAGTTCAACTGGCGATGCTGCAGCTGAGCAGGGTGTGCCACTGCATGGCTCTTGATGCTGACGGGTTATGGCTGCGCAAAGCACACTGGTGTGTGACTAGCACATCGTGGTACTGCGTCCGATGTTCCCTACATGTGTTTTGTTACCATATCACATACAACTTGCGTGGCATTGCCTGCTGATGTTGGCTGTATTCCTGGCTGTCCTGCAGGGTGTTGGAGGTTGCTGACCAGGTGTGGCAAGCACATCATCTTACTGCGTCCGATGTTGCCTTCATCTGTTATATTGCTGAAATGTACAGCCTGCATGGCATCACCTGCTGATATCAGTGTACTCCTGCCTGTGTGCTGCCTGTCCTGCAGGGTGTTGGAGGTTGCTGACCTGGCAGAGGTGGTGAAGCTGCTGGCAGCAACACACCCGCAGTACATGCGAGCAGCGCTGCTTGCGCTGCTTGGACGCAACGTCAAAGCATCCTGACATATAGCTTGGAGCAGGAGCATCCGTGTAGTGGTGCGCATCATACAGTTCTGTTCGAGCAATGATGCATTGTCCATAGGACCGCAACTGCCGCAGTGCATGCTGAGCTCAGCTTTACTTTGCTGGTTTCCGGACTTATTGCGTTGTAGAACAGGCAGCCTCAGCGGCTGCATGGTTGTGACTACATGGGCGAAATCGCCAGCCCTGCGCATGTAACAGCGTAAAAGGTCAGAACACCTGCTGGTCAGGTGCGTGTTCCAGGTTTAGGGTTGCTGCAGGTGTCAGTGACAGCACGAGGACAGGGCTACATAGGCAGCACTGCACGACTTGCTGAGCACTTCGATCCGAACGTACACCCATTGTAACATTTTTTCTTGCTGTCTTACGTACACCGAGGACAAAATGCAGCTGTGCCTCTCTCGCAAGGCTGTGTGCGTCTCTCGGCCAACTGCAGGCCGGGTGCAGCCCACACCGGCTCGCTTCATCGTGGTGCGCAGCTCCGGACACCCTTCGCTGAAGGACGTGGAGGAGGTGGGTCGTGCTGCGTGGCGACACAAACGTAGTGGTATGCAGCGGCCTTTCCATAGCCTGGTGATGGCACTAGCTGGTACAGTGTATGGTTTTGATGCGTTGGCGTAATGTCTGCGCCACCTGCCGGTGCTGTGAAGCTGCACGGGAGTTGGCAGAGCAGCGCGGGAGCAGCAGCGTCTTCCAGGCAGCTGTGTGGTTGTGCCCCCGGCTGGCAGGCTAGTGACTTGTGGTGTACGACAGCATGCGGATGCTTGTGAGCTCATGCCAGCAGATCCATGCAGCCTGTGCTGCGGGCAGCAGCACTGCGTTCCGGGCCCTCACTCTTGCAAGAGCGTGCATGCGTAGTCCAGACACGGCTTCAGCTAATGCTTGTAAGAGTGTTGATTTTCGCGAGCGCGCCGACAGTCAGGCAGCTGCTAGCGAGCAGATAGTAGTTCTGGGGATCTGAATCTTCCGGTGCGGGCTCTTTTCCAGTGTATGCTGTGCTTACCGTGTTCAGAGGTACAATGGTTGACTGTACATATCTATCTTCGCGCTCGACATGGCTACACTGCACATTTCGGTACCACCCTTAACAGCTGCCTGACCTTGCCATGCATTGTGCTGCTCGCTCCTGGACTCTGCTGCACTACAGATTGGAAAGAAAGTCGAGGAGGCGATCAAGGACGCAGACCAGACCTGCAAGGAGTCCGATGCAGCACACTGCGCCGCAGCGTGAGTGTCAGAGCAGCTGCTTTTCTTCTGTCTGTGCAGCAGCAGCGCGTAGGAAGTTGCAGCAAGCCTTTTGTCTTTCATCCTCATGTTGCTTGGGAGTCACCGCACTACTCTACCTGGTCAAACAGCAAGAATTTAGCAAGCGCGCTTGTTGTAGCTTATCGCCCAGCCACGACAGCATCAGGGCGCCGCCAGCGCAGCCTCACCTGTGCTTGTCGATGCAGCTGCCTCTGCATGCAAGCACTGTCATTGGCTCCCTGAAAGCGACTCACCAGTGCTGCTCACTTGCCTGCTGTCCTTATCCTGTGTTTGTTTGTTTGCACCTGCAGTTGGGACAATGTGGAGGAGCTGTCGGCAGCTGCCGCGCACAAGAAGGTTGCCTACCAGAACGACCCAGTGTCCACCGACCCACTGGAGCAGTTCTGCGACGACAACCCAGATGCCGATGAGTGCAGGTGCGGCGCCTTGCCGCGGGCAGCGCTTGCAGGACTTCCTGTTTTGTATGATTGTGGAGTGTCCCTTGTATGCTTGTGTAGGTTGATGCCGATGAGTGCAGGTGCGGCGCAGTGCGTGTTGCATGTGTGCAGTGTTTGCGTGCAGTGTCTGCAAGACAGCGCAGTTTTTGCGTGCACTGTTTGCAAGACGTTCTGCATGCAGTGTTTGCAAGACAGTGGATGTGCTTTGCAGGAGGGTATGGTCTTGCTGAGTGCAGGTGCGGTGCTGCGCAGAGGGGATGCTTGCAGGACTTTGTTCAGATGTTGTCCAGGTTGACAGCTGCCATAGCACCACACTAGTCATGCAAGCATACCCGCTCTTGGGGTACAGGTCAGACGCAAGAGCTGTACCAAGGCAGCGGCTATGCTTGCAGGACAGGTGAGGTGCGTTGCCATTGGCAGCTAGCTTGCACCAAGATAATGGACTCTCAATCAAGAGCGCCAGGACAGTGGTTATTCTCGCAGGACGGCAACACTGCATGCTTGCACTAGATTTTCGTCTCTTGTTGCTGCACTGGTGTGTGGTGGTGTAGTCGTGATGCCTTCCCTGCGTTGGACCCAGCTCATGGGGCACGAGGTAGTTGGAGGTTGTCAGTGACTGCTACCACGTAGTGTGCCGCAAGCTTTGCTAACATGTTGTGTGTATTGTCTTGCTGCCCTGCCGCTGTTTCTTTCAACAGGGTGTATGAGGACTAAGCTGCTGTGACCTGTGGGCTTGGCCTAGGTCGCAGCAGCACACACTGGCCGCATCAGTAGCTGTGCAGCAGTAACGCAAGAAGCACAGCAGTGCGCCAGTGCCATCTGCAAACAAACAGCAGGAGGAGTCAAGGAGCCAGCAATAAAAGCCCATGGCCGCAACATGCCAGCTGGGCACTGGATATATGTTTCTTTGTGCTCTGTTCAAAGCGGGTCATGGTGTAGCGGATTATCTTGGGCCTTTGCCCCCAGCCCCCAGCAGCAGGTGGTTTGTTCTGAGCAGCCAGTTTGTTTATGTGAACATGCCAGTTCTGCAGCTGCACGGCTGCTGCAGCTGTATGTGTTATGTGTTATTACTGTATAAGACATGTTCAAAGCAGCAGCAGCAGCAGAGCGCGGTGTTTTATCTTGCGCTGCTGGCTGGTTGCGTGCAGCTGCAGCAAACTCCATCTTGCGTATGCCTGCCATTCTGGCAAGGGCATGCGTCTAGCAGCTCTCTTGCAGTGTTTGCTTGTATTTGAAGTGCAGCTCGCACTTGTACTATTCCGGCGCCTGGCGCAGACGATGTTGTTGACTTGATTGCTGTTGTTTTACACGGACAGGAACCCTTTGTAGCCTGGCATGTGCGCATGGCTGCGGTCGGCTGCAGCCAGAGGGATGCTTTGGCTGTATGTTTAGTATCCCGTTTTATGCTCTGGTCGTTGTGTAACAGTCTGTATTGTATTGTACAAGGATACTATCTTTGCAGCTGGTGCGGCATGAGATGTGGAGGTATGGGCAAAAACAAGCGCGTCAGCAGAAGCTGGCCAGTCAGTCAAACTGTCAGGGCAGCCTGACTGACAACTTCGCAACTGCTGCGTTCAAACCACGCACGCAGGTGCTTGAAATGCAATGAATATATGTGCCTAGTACCTGCCTAAACTGCTGCAAACTTCACCAGTGCAGATGCTCTGAACAGAAGCAGTGCCAGGAAACAAACAGCAACGGCAGCAACAGCACAATGCTTGCCACTTCGTCACAGATGATAAAGCTTAGCAATGGGCAACGATTGGAGGTGTTGAAAAGCACGGCGAAGGTGCAGCCCGCAGCGACACCGCGTTGTCACTCAGCACATTGATCCGATCAATCCGATCTCGTTTGCCAACCTCCTCTTTTGAACGCAGAAACCAACCACTAAGCCACCACTTCTGTTTGTGCATGGCTCATACCACGGAGCATGGTGCTGGCAGGTGGGGTGTAGCAGCAGTAGCAGGCAGAGCAGCAGCATCCTCTGCAGGTACTGCCTGTCGCAGGCTGGCCTTCACCAGCTGTGCCTGTTTAGCTCACCTTCGGAACGCGCAGTGGCTTTGTTTTGTATTTCATATATTCAGCTACCAGCCACCATCTTACAGCGTCAGGGCCTAACGATGCTAGTCAAGCAGGTCAACCAACCTGTACTTGTAGCTGCAACAGTTGGCAATGGCATGCCCGTTGATGCACATTGTAGGGTTTTCCACATTTGTTGCTGCAGACATCGCCCTCCCTGCTCGTTCCCCCTACACCTGCTGCACCTTTTCTGCTTGAACTCGGCTCCTGCTACAAACCGCAGGAACGCTTCCAGCCATACTTTTCAGATGCTGGTTATGACAGCTGGGCAGTGAGCCTTCGAAGCCAAGGTGGCAGTGATAGGCAGCAAGGCGTGAAGGTTGCAGGAACGCTGGACAGCCATGCTGCTGACCTGGCAGAGGTTGTACAGCAGCTGGGGACGGCACCAGTCATGGTGCCTCACTCGTTTGGCGGGCTGATTGCTCAAAAGTGAGTGAGGCTGACCAGTTAGCAATAGCGGTTCGTGCGCGCTAATGTGGTGCGTGCATAGTGTTCACGCAGTGTTACCAGGGGTTGATAGGGGCAACATGCATAGCCAGCAGCATGGCTGATGCTAGTACAGCCTGGCTGCTGCTGACCTGGCAGAGGTGGTGCAGCAGCTGGGGACAACTCCATTCATGGTGGGCTGATTGCTCAAAAGTGAGTGAGATTTGCTTTGCTGCATAACTGACTGTAACAAGGAGTAGATAATGGACTTGAGCTTACCCACTTCTCCCTGTGGTCGCATGCAGGTACATGCTCCAGTCCGCACCAGCCAGCAGCAGCAGCAGCAGTAGCAGCAGTAGCAGCAGGCCAGCAGCAGGGTCGTTTCCTCGGTTGGCTGGCGCCGCCTTCCTTGCTAGCGTGCCACCCAGTGGCAACCAGGACCTGATTATTCGGTGGCTGAAGCGGGACCTGGTGCTGAGCTGGAAAATCACTTGGTGAGTGCTTCGAGAGTGGATCCTGTTATAATTCAGTATGTCAATAGGGAATACACGGTATTGGGTGTGGTGGCACTGCATGTTCATGCAGTAGTGCAGTGATGTGACCTGATCATTCGGTGGCTGAAGCAGGACCTGGTGCTGAGCGGGAGAATCACCTGGTGAGTGCTTCGAGAGTGGATCCAGTACTTCAGTAGTTAATTATGGTATTGGGTGTAGCGGCACTGCATGGTCATGCAGTAGTGCAGAGATGGGCTGAATGGCAGGTGGCTGAAGCGGGACCTGGTGCTTAGCTGGAAAATCATACATGGGGAGTGCTTCGAGAGTGGATCCAGAACTTCAATAGGAAATACACGGGATTGGGTGTGGTGGCACTGCATGGTCATGCAGTAGTGCAGTGATGTGACCTGATCATTCGGTGGCTGAAGCAGGACCTGGTGCTGAGCGGGAGAATCACCTGGTGAGTGCTTCGAGAGTGGATCCAGTACTTCAGTAGTTAATTATGGTATTGGGTGTAGCGGCACTGCATGGTCATGCAGTAGTGCAGAGATGGGCTGAATGGCAGGTGGCTGAAGCGGGACCTGGTGCTTAGCTGGAAAATCATACATGGGGAGTGCTTCGAGAGTGGATCCAGAACTTCAATAGGAAATACACGGGATTGGGTGTGGTGGCACTGCATGGTCATGCAGTAGCGCAGAGATGGGACCAGGTGCTGAGCTGGAAGATCACTTGGTGAGTGCTTCAAGGTCAAAAAATAGATGAGAGTAGTGAATACACGGGGGATGCCGGTTGTTGCCGCGCGTACACGTGACTGCTGGATGGCACTTGCCTGCAATGTTTCTTATACAGGTTGCTGTAAATACCCGATTCTGCAGCTGTGTTGAGTTTGAGGGGCCTTCTGCTAGAGCGGTACTGGCTGGGCGTGCCACCTGTCAATGTAACTGTGCTGTACTGCCAGCGCAGCATTATGCCGCATGTTGCCGCGAGTTCACGTGAGTGCTGGAGGGCACTTGCCTGCAATGTTTCTTATACAAGTTGGTGTATGTACACCATTCTGCAGCTGTGTTGAGTTTGGGGGGCTTCTGATAGAGCGGTGCTGGCTGGGCGTGCCATTTGTTCATTTAATGCAACACTGTGCTGTACTGCCATCCCTGCATCATGCAGATGTTGCCGCGAGTTCACGTGACTGCTGCAGGGTGTTCGCTGTTGAAGTCCGCGAAACGTGCCCCTAAACATGGTTGTTGACCTATGATGCCTGCACTGCACAGGTCTTTGCATAAACTTTATTATGTTGGGGAGGTACACGTAGGCCCAGCACCGCACTCCAATGCAGACATTGTATGTTGGCAGCTGCCAATGCAATGATCAAAGTCTTGTGGCTCTCCGACTGCATGCTAAGATATCGTGTCCGCCGATGTTTTCTGCAGGGCGTTCGTGGGCAAGTCATTTGCCAACAGCGTAGAGGAGGCAAAGTATGCCTTCTTCTCAGATGACCTGCCACAGGAAGATGCCATCAGGTGAGCCACAGACATGAGTGCGGCCATCAGGTGGCAAGTCTGTTATGGCTGTAACATATGCCCCGTAGGTTAATATTGAAACCATCAACTCACATACAACAGCAAGATGCAGGCAGATGCCTCGTGCATTGAACAGGCCATCAGGATGCAGCTGCAGATAGGGGCAGAGTCAGGTGAGCCACTGGCATCATGGCTGTAACATGGCTGTAACATAGGCTCCGTAGCAGAACGTTGTCAGCGTCAACTCATCTACCACAGCAAGATGCAGGCAGATGTCTCGTGCATTGTACACGCCATCAGGATGCAGCTGTAGCGCAGCAGACTGGGTGCAAAGTATGCCTCCTCAATTCACCTGCCACAGGAAGACGCCGTCAGGTGACTCAAGCAGAACAGGCAATGTAGCAAGGACACACGGCATGAATGCATGCATGGCGCTGCGGCACTCCGTTGACCATCAACAGCAGGCTTGCTTGGATGCAGTGTACTGCACCATGGCACGTCAGGCGCCAGCAGCTGTGGATCCTTCCTACAGTCCTCGTAACCGTGACACACATGCATGATCACCTGTCATCTGCAACTGACATCAGCCAGCACCAAGCCTGCTGACATCCCTTCGGCTGCTGCTGCTGTTTGCTGCTGCTGCTGTTTGCTGCTGCTGCTGCTGCTGCTGCTGCTGCGTGTGTTTGCAGGTACCAGCAGCGGCTGGCTGCGTGCAGCCCCATCCTTGACACGCATGCAGGATCACCCGTCATGTCCAAGGAATGCCGATCCTTTCTAAGTCGGCCAGCACCACTGCAGCCTGTTGACATCCTCATCGGCTGCTGCTGCTGCGTGATTTTGCAGGTACCAGCAGCATCTAGCTGCGTGCAGCCCCATCAGGCTGCTGGACCTGCGAGACATGCAGAAGCAGGTGCCGCTGCCTGCACCGCCTGCTGGCCACCCGCCCGTGTTTGTGCTTGGGGGGGAGGACGACAAAGTGCTGGACGTGCAGTCATACACAGAGCTGGCAGAGTGAGTAACCTGAGTGTCATTGCTTTCTCAAAAGGCTGGATCTTTGCTGTAGATAAGTATCGGGCGGGCGTATCTGTCTTACATGGTAGGGCACCTCCTGGGATGGGCGTGTGGCGTGTTTAACTGGTGAGGCTGGCTACCAGTGTGCAATGTGCCGGGTTTGCATTTGCATCAGGCTGTTGGGCTACGTTGAGAGGCGCTGACGACGCAGTGCTGCATGCACACTCACAGCAAGAGCTGGCAGACCGTCTCAGTGAGTAATTTACTGCATGCCTTGCTGCTTGGGTGCTGCTATCGGTGTTACTGCAGGTTAGCTTGCTTCCTGTTGGTGCGCAGGGGAGGTGTGTGCTCGCATCAGGCCCTGCCATTGCTGCTGCTGCCGCTGTTCTGTGATGCAGCTGCTATGGCGTTAAACCGGTGGTGTTGCCCAAGATGGCTCATGATGTGATGCTGGACACTCTGCTAATCTGGCCCTGCCGCTGCTGCTGCTGCTGCTGTTCTGTGTTGCAGCTACTATGGCGTTAAGCCGGTGGTGTTGCCCAAGATGGCTCATGATGTGATGCTGGACACTCTGCTAATCTGGCCCTGCCGCTGCTGCTGCTGCCGCCGCTGCTGCTGCTGCTGTTGCTGCTGCTGCTGCTGTTATGTGTTGCAGCTACTATGGCGTTAAAGCGGTGGTGTTGCCCAAGATGGCTCATGATGTGATGCTAGACACTCTGCTAATCTGGCCCTGCCGCTGCTGCCGCCGCCGCTGCTGCTGCTGCTGCTGTTCTGTGTTGCAGCTACTATGGCGTTAAACCGGTGGTGTTGCCCAAGATGGCGCATGATGTGATGCTGGACACTCTGCTAATTTTGCCCTGCCGCTGCTGCTGCTGCTGCTGCTGTTCTGTGTTGCAGCTACTATGGCGTTAAGCCGGTGGTGTTGCCCAAGATAGCTCATGATGTGATGCTGGACAAACTGCCAATTTGGCCCTGCCTCTGCTGCTGCCGCCGCTGCTGCTGCTGCCGCCGCTGCTGCTGCTGCTGCCGCCGCTGCTGCTGCTGCTGCTGCCGCTGCTGCTGCTGCCGCTGCTGCTGCTGCCGCCGCTGCTGCTGCTGCCGCTGCCGCTGCTGCTGTTCTGTGCTGCAGCTACTATGGCGTTAAAGCGGTGGTGTTGCCCAAGATGGCGCATGATGTGATGCTGGACACGCGCTGGCAGGCAGCAGCAGACTCGCTACGCGGCTGGCTGGACGCAACGTACTGATGCAGCGCCTGAGCCACCACATATAGTACAGCAGTGTTATCAAACAAGAACTCGTTTTGTCTGTGTCAGGTTTATAAAGAGGCCGGGATGCTGCTCTGCTGTGACTGACAGATCTGCATCAACAGCTCACTTTGACCTTGGTGCTAGTAACCAGCTTCAGAGTTGTGGCTTCATTGCACATGCAGCGTCGGGAAGAGGTTGCAGGGCATACGCAGGGCGTGTAGTCTCCGGCATTATTGTGATGTGCTTGCAGTACTGCCGTCCGCCTCGATCTGGCCGCAAATGGGGGTTACGTGTTTTGGCGCCATCTGTAAATGGTGTTCCTGAGTGCTCAAGTGGCCTGCAGCCTGAGCCAGGAAAATGTTACAGCCACATAAATCAATGTACCTTGACAGAGTCTTTGAATGGAACAGGCTATGTCGTCTTATAGCTGGGGTTCACGGGCATGGCGCCTTGAAAGGAAAAGCCTAGGTCACATAGGGACCACCAGGTGCATGAATTCGACCGTTTCGATTAGGACGGGTCAACATTGGGGGTCTGTTTGCACCTCGCACCGGAAGTGCCAGAGCAAAAAGCTAGATAGGCTCACAGAGCTCAGGGGTTACGCAGTGGTCTTGTGCTGTATCAAGGTTGAAGTTGAGTGTTGCTTGCAACATTGTTCTGGCGGACCAGTGCATCAGGGGCTGCAAGCACGACGGATTTTTTTGTCAGTGCTGCCGGAGCTGACTGATTGGGAGCAGGTAAGGTTGACTTCAGTCGCGACGAGATGGGTGGGGCTGTGCAGATCAATCTGAGTCCAGCCTGCACGCGGTCACCAGCTCTCCCACCTCGTGGTTGTTGCGGTGGCCTCGCCCTGAACAGTGGTATCGCCATCATCCAAGCATTACTTATGCATCAATCATGTCTAGGGCGTGGCACCAGGCCTGGAGTTGGCTTCTTGAGGGATGGTAGATACGCACTCACTGCAGCTCCCACCCTGCCAACAATTGGTTGCTTGTCTATCTCCATTCATCCTCGATCCCTCGTATGTAGTAGCTCTACGTCTCTAGTTCGCTTTTGCATACATTCTAAGGGGATCAAGGCACTGTTCACCTTCTTTCCGTCGAATGCTGCATCACTTACAGCAGCCATAGCCTGAACAGCATGCTCAGGCTGGGGCCAAATACACTATGTGACTGCCTTCTCCGTTTCCACTGCCTTATCCCTTTTACTTCCTCAAACCTGAACGATCTTGGCCTTGATTGCTTATGCAGGTGCATGGCCGAGCCCCGCCTTGTCCTGCAAGGCTTGGCTGACAGCAGTGCAGGTGGCCAGGACCAAGTGCTGAAGCAGCAGCACATACACGACACCACAGCAAAGCAGCTGCAAGCGCAAGCATATGATGCAGCACAGCTGGCAGCAGCTGCAGCAGCAGCTCCTGCAGGACAGTCACTGCTGCAGCAGCAGCTGCGGTTGGACCAGTATTCAACCGGGACGCAGCAACAGCAGCAGCAGCAGCAATTCACAGTGCAGCTGGCACCTGGCAGCGTGCAAGCATACCAGCAGCAGCAGCAGCAGTATCAGTTGCAACAGCAGCATCCTGCCAGTGTGCAAAGCTTGCAAGGCATTGCACGGCCAGGTACTGTATTTCCAGGGCAGCAGCAGCAGCAGCAGCAGCACCTGCTAGGCCAGCATGCACAAGCTCAGCAGCAGCAGCAGCAGTTGCTGCAGCTGCTACAGCCAAGCAACCTGGCACCTCTATCTCACTCTCCTGCTGCTTACGGCCAGCTGCAGCTGTCACAACAACAGTCACAAGGGCCTCAACAACAGCAGCAGCAGCATACTGATAAGCTGTTGCAGCTGCTACAGCCTGCAGGTCTAGGGAGTCCACCTTTGGCAGCAGTGCCGGGCCAGGTGCCAGCAGCAGCAGCAGTAGTTGCAGTGCCAACCCAGCAGCAGCAGGCTGCATTGCAGCAGCTGCTGCAGATTCAGACGCCTGCGAGTTTGACTTCGACACTAGCAGCACAGCAGCTGCCAGTGCTGCACCAACTGCAGCTGCAGCCCCAGCAGCAGCAGCAGCAGCAGCAGCCTGCAGCAGCACCAAGCCCTGCTGCACCAGCAGCAGCAACAGCAGCAGCATCGCAATACCAGCAGCTGCTGCAGATGCACCAGCAGTCGCTCGGAGCTATGGGACCAAGCAGCCAACAGCAGCAGCAGCAGCTGCTGCTGCAGCAGCAGCTGCCGGCGGTTGGCACACCGGCAGTACCAGCTGCACCCCAACAGCAGCAGCAGCAGCACTTCCTGCAACTGCAGGTGTCTCCTGCAAGCATGCCACTTGCACTAGCAGCATTGCAGACAGTGCAGCAGCAGCAGCAGCCGGTGACGCTCCTGCATGTGATGCAGCCTGTTACAAGCCTGACCACTGCTGTAACACCTGTAGCTGCACAACTGGCATCTGCACATGCAGCAAGCCTGCAGCAGCAGCAGCAGCAGCAGCAATGCCCTGGCAGCGTACCTGGACTCACACTGGCTGCACTGCAGAGTGCCAGCAGCGCTGCTGCTGCTGCTGCAGCGCAGCAGCCGGCTGGTGGGCTGCGGATCAGTGCACTACAGCAGCAGCAGCAGCTGCCTGCCTCCAAGCTGTTTGATCAGCTCGTGGAAGAAATGCAACGCAAGCAGCAGCAGCAGCAGCAGCAGCAGCAGCAAGAGCAACAGGCTTTGCCGCAGGCGCAGGTGTGTGGCAACATCATGCAGCAGCAGCAGCAGCAGCTTCAAGCTGCTACGGGAGCTCAGCAGCAGCAGCTGCAGCAACAGCAGCAGCAGCAGCAGCAGCAGCAGGACCAGCAAGTGCAGCAGCTGGCTGCCGTGCAACAGCTTGACAGTGGCGTGCAAGAGCAGCAGCAGCAGCAGAAGCAGCAGCAAGACGTGCAGCAGCAGCAGCAGCTGCAGCAGGAAGTGCAGCAACAGTCTGTAGCTGAAACTGAGTCAATGCAGTTGGACCCAGCTGAAAGCACCCTGCTCACCAATCAGCAGCAGCAGCAACAGCTTCACCATCCTGAGCAACAGCAGCTCGACGCAGCCGCTGCTGCTGCATGCTGCGCTGCAGCTGTTTCTGCTGCTGCTGATCTGCCCGCGGATGCTGCAACTGCAGCTCATGCAACTGGCAGTGGTGGCGGGATTGAACGTTTTGTTGATGATGCGGCAGCAGCACTAGCAGCAGCAGCAGCAGCTGTAGATGCTGCTGCAGTTGAGATGAGCTGTGATGGGGAGCCTCACAACATGCAGAATGATACAGCAGCAGCAGCAGCAGTGGCAGCAGCAGATGACGCTGCTGCTGCTGCTGCTGCTGCGACCCCAGCCCGCAGCAAGTGTGGCGCCAAGCGTGGGGGCAGCAGGAAGCAGGGAGGTGGCAGCGGTGGTGGCAGTGGCAAGAGCAGTTTCAGGTACGCTAGCGCTGCTGCAGCGTGTGTCTGGTGGTGGTAGCGTTTCGTGCCTACAATTACGTTTTACACCCACTGCATTGATGGTACACATGCTGTTGCTGCAAGTTGTCAAAGCATCAAATATGCCAGTGCCATGTCAAACTTATGTTTGTTGTGTTGTGCAACTTCTGACTAGACTGCATAAGAGCTTGTGTGTCACTACTCACTGTGCAGATTTGAAGATGTAGCTGTGTGCTGAGGTGTTGATGTGCTGCTGCTGCTGCTGTGCTTGTTGACTGCAGGGGCTTGCGTCACTTCTGTTGGACCTCCATAGCAGCTTGGTTGTGACATACCTCTGTGCAAAAGAATTGAAGATGTAGCTGTGTGCTGAGGTGCTGTGTTGATGCGTGCTGCTGTGTTTGTTGGCTGCAGGGGCGTCTTTTGGGACAGGAAGAACAGCCGCTGGCGGGCACAGGTGTGAGCAGATGTGCAGTCACTACATATATGTGATGTAAATGTGTCACACCTTATGATGTAGATGTGCAGTCAGTTTGTATGAACAGATATGCAGTTGCTACGTCCTCAGTGCTGCTATGAGCCATTCTGTGCAGGGCTGCTATCAAGTTGAGCTGTTGTCATTCTAAATGCATTATTTTACTCTGTCTTGTGTCTCAGCTGTATTGCATGTTGTCAGGTTGCTGCTACCACTGCACATCACAAGGCATCAAAGTCAAAGTCACATTGTTTCATTGGCTGTTCAAACCATGTTACATCTTGTCATCGCAGGTGGGGTTTAACAACCGCAAGATTTTCATGGGCTACTTCAGCTCGCCTGCTGATGCTGCGCGCGCCTACGACAAAAAGGTGGTGCAGCTGCATGGAGCGCTCGGTGAGTGGGGCGACAGTGTGCCGCCATGTTTAAATTACTTATGTGTTGCGGGATCGCGGTCTTTACCATGCTAGCAAGGTAGCGCTACCTTGCACCTCCCCTCTCTACTGCTATTCTGGTATGGTCTAAAGTTGGCTCGAGTGATGGCGCGCCTACGACAAAAAGGTGGTACAGCTGCATGGAGCGCTCGGTGAGTGGGGCGATACTTACTTTTGTTACTTTTGTTGTTACAATTTGAATGTCCTGTCATTATGATAAGGCCTGGGATGCTTCGCCCCTGTTAGAGCCCTCTCAGCTGTGGCAGCGACATGAGCCTTTGAGGATAGGCACAGGCAACATAACGCTATCTGATAAGGAAGGCTGTTCAGCTGCATGGAGCGCTCGGTGAGTGGGGCGACAGTTTGCGGCCATGTGTAATATACTTATGTGTCGCGGGATCGCGGTCTTTACCCATGCTAGCAAGGTAGCGCTACCTTACACCTCCCCCCTCTACTGCTATTCTGGAATGGTCTAGAGTTGGCTCGAGTGATGGCGTGCCTACGGCAAGAAGGTGGTGCAGCTGCATGGAGCGCTTGGTGAGTGGGAGCAAGTTACTTTTGTTGTTAGATTTGTCATCACAACAAGGCTTGTTATGCCTTTCCCTGTCGGGGCAATCTCAGCTCTGGCAGCGACATGAGCGCCCGAGGGTAGGGACAGCTGACATAACGTGGACGCCATTTGCCCCCCTGGGTTCTAGGCAACGCCCCTGTGCCACTTTGCCCTACAACAAAAAGGTTGTACAGCTGCATGGAGCGCTCGGTCAGTGAGCAATAGTTTTGCCATCGAACAAGGCTCGTTATGCCTCCCCCCAAGGGCCCTCTTAGCTCTGGCAGGATCATGAGGCCAGGGGGGGTACAGCTGCATGGAGCGCTCAGTGAGTGGGGCAAAAGCGTGCGCCGCATAGGCTATGTATCACAAGGCTTGAGATGGCGTTGGTGATGGCGTGCTTGATAGTTGTTGCTGTCTGTCTGCTTCTCTGCGCTCTGTTGCTCAACAGCCAAGACCAACTTCCCACTTGAGGAATACACGGAAGACTTGCACCTCTTCAACCAGCAGCTGCTGCAGGAGACGGCCCCAGCTGCTCCCGGCCTGCTGCCAGCACCAGCACCCCTCTCTGCTCCAGAATAAAGCATCAACACATGGCATTTGAAACTCCACACAGCTACCTTTGACCCAACAATATCTCCTGCTGCGGTCTGTGTTGCTGCGCTGCGTACAGCCAAGACCAACTTCCCACTTGAAGAATACACGGGAGACCTGCACCTCTTCAACCAGCAGCTGCTGCAGGAAGCTGCCCCAGCTGCGCACGGCCTGCTGCCAGCACCCGCACCCCTCTCTGCTCCAGAATAAAGCATCAACACATGGCATTCGAAACTCGACACAGCCAGCTTTGACCCACCAATATGCTGCTGCCTGTTTCTCTGCGCTGCCTACAGCCAAGACCAACTTCCCTCTTGAAGAGTACACGGAAGACTTGCACCTCTTCAACCAGCAGCTGCTGCATGAGACTGCCCCAGCTGCACCCGGCCTGCTGCCAGCACCAGCACCCCGACCACGCCGCGTTAGACGCCGAACAGCAGCAGCAGGTGGTGCTATGTGTGATAGTGACACAGAGGAGGGAGATAGTGAGGCTGCTGCAGGGGTTCAGTACGGCAGCTGTAGCAGCAGCATCATGGCAGCAGCAGCAGCAGCGGAAGCAGCAGTGTCTGGCGGCTGGGTGCTGGCAGGGTTTGATGTTGCCTGCGCAGCAGCAGCAGCGGCAGCAGCAGCAGCAGCGGCGGGCGCTGCGAGAACCTCAGAAGAGAGGGATGCAGCAGCAGCAGCAGCGGCTACTGGAGATCTAGCAGCAGCAGCAGCAGCAGGTGACGCTGTAACCAGCATGGAGGTGGACCCAGCCGCAGCAGCACCTGTCGAGGAGCTGCAGCTGCCACACTTGGCTGCTGCTACTGCTGCTGCTGGCACACCAACTGCAGCAGCAGCAGACGTCAGCGCAGCAGCAGCAGCAGCTGGTGAGGCTCCTCCTGCAGTCTCCTTTGATCAAGCGCTTGTGCAGCCAAAACAGCAGCAGCAAGATGGGCAGCAGCAGCATGAGCAGGATGCAGATGAGCAGGGTCCAGCTCTGTCTGGCCAAAAGCGGAGGCGTGCTTCTGACAGCGGAGATGATGATGCAACAGCAGATCAAGCAGCAGCTGCTGCTGCAGCTGCAGATCAGCCTGGCCAGCAGCAGCATGCCGAAGCTGGTGCGTCGTCACAGAAGCAGCAGCAGCAAGAGCCAGACTGCCCGCAGCAGCAGCAGCCACTGTCGCGCCACGGCAGCCAGCAGCAGCTACACTGGCAGTACAGCGGCACACCTCCTGCAGGCTACCCATGTGGGCAGTACAAGTATGGAGTTGAGGCTGTGCATGTGGGCAGTACGTTTGGCAGTACATTTAGCAGTACATTTGGTGGCGGTGCTGGCATGTGTCAGTTACCTTGGATCCCTGCTCCCCCTCCGGTGACTTGGCAAGATCACATGACAGCCCTAGAGGCGTCATTGGCTAACGGCGGTACAGCAGCTGTCAAACAGGAGGGAGGTGATGTTATAACACCGTTAGTAATGGATGCCAGTTCGTATGACGGCAGCTGGGGGGCTGCAGGAGGTGCTGCTGCTGCTGCTGCTGCTGGAGGTATGACTTCTGGTCCCTGGCAGCACTCGCAGGCGAATACAGCATTGCAGATTCAGCAGCAGCAGCAGCAGCAGCAGTACATGCTGCATCAGCAGTACTACTGCCAACAGCAGCAGCAGCAGCTGCCGCGACGGCAGAAACGCGGCTGCCGCAGCCAGCAGCAGCAGCAGCAGCAGCCTCCACACCAGTCAGCTGAGCTACAAGCCCTGCTGGCTGTAGCAGCAGCAGAAGCTGATACAGCAGTGCCAGCTGCTACAGCCACAGAAGCAGAGGTTGCTGCGGATCATCAAGACGGCAGGCAAGATATTGCAGATGCAGCTGCTGGTTCTGCTGCTGTCAGTGGGAGTCCTCTTGCGGGCCCCCTGCATGCAGCAGAGCAAGGCACACCAGCAGCAGCAGCAGCAGATGCTGACGTCAGCATGCCAGATGCCCAGCAGCAGCCATCTACTGCCCTAGCACACCTCACAAAGGAGCAGGAGCAAGAGTACATGGCTCTTAGCAGGGCAGTGCTGGCTTGTGTGGGGGCCCCTGGCCCCCCAGATGGTGATGTGCAGGGGGATGAGGCTGCAGCACAGCTGCTGGCAGCACTACATTCAATTGTGCAGCAGCAGCAGCAGCAGGGTGCGGCACAGGGTGTACATGACAGCAGAGGCTTGACAGCAGCTGCAGCTGCAGGAGGCAAGGAAGCTGCTGCAGCAGCGGCAGTCCGTGACGGCCTGCCTGCTGCAGTACTGGAGGCTGTGGAACCTTGGATGTTGCAGCAGCAGCAGCATGGTGGAGCAGAAGCCATGGATGTGGATGCGACCACTGTGCGTGCAGCAGCTGCTAGTCCTGCTGCTGCTGCTGCTGGCTCGTGTGTATCAGCAGTTGCTCCGATTGGTGATGTGCTGGGTTTGGCAAGTCAGGTCGACTTGCAGCCAGATCTGAGGCAGCTGTGCCTGTTAGTGCTGTTCCACATCGTGAGGCAGCAGCAGCAGCAGCACAAGGTGCAGCTGGTTGAGCAGCAGCAACAGCAGCAGCAGCAGGTTGTTGTGCAGCAACAGCAGCAGCAGCAGGTGGATGAGCTGCAGGCGCTGGCTGTAGCACAGCATGTAGCACAGCAGGCGCTGCAACAGCACGACGCAGAGCAGCAGGCGAACAAGCTGCAGGCGCTTACTGTAGCGCAGCAGGCGCTACAGCAGCACGACGCAGAGCAACAGGCGAACAAGCTGCAGGCGCTTACTGTAGCGCAGCAGGCGCTACAGCAGCAAGACGCAGAGCAGCAGTGTGCTGAGCCTGGCAGGGGTGCAGCTACGGGTGCTGCCCAAAAAGTTTCAACTGGCACAGTAGCTGCAGACGCAGCAGCGGCAATGGCTGTTGATATCGTTGATGCTGCTGCTGATGCTGGCGTTGGGCCTTCCGCGGTGCAGTCGCTCAGCATGCTCGGTGCATTAACGGGGCTTCCGCAATTAGCTGAACCTCAATCTGCTGCAGCAGCTGCAGCAGCAGAACATGAGGCAGCAGCGGCAGCTGCAGCAACAGCCACAGGTGCAGTTGCTGGCAAGATTGCTGACTTGGCTGAACTGGCAGGCTGTGCGGGTGTTGCAGCAGCAGCAGCAGCAGCTACGGCGGCACGGGAGGTGGCACGATCACCAGCAGCAGTGCACCCTACGCAAGCAGTACAAGGAGCATTGGCAGTACCAGTAGCAGCTGGGGTTACAGCAGTACCACATGATGACCAGCAGGTTGACATGCAGTGCTGTGATCCTGCGAACATTGCAGAAGCAGCAGCAGCAGACAGCAGCATGGGTCTGGAGGGCCGCCGCTCTCACTCGTCTTCTGCCACAATACTAACGGGCCATGTGATCATACCTGGCAGCCAGTCAGCAGCCGCTGCAGCTGCTGCTGCTGCAGATGCTCATATGGTGCCTAATGGTTGCTCCAGTGGCTGCAGCGGTTGCGTAAAGAAACAGGGGTTGGGTGGCGCGCATGCACCTGCACAGGCATGTTTGCAAGCCATGCAACTGTCAGCTGGCAGTGCTGGCGCCCGATGCGGTGTTGAGGCTGTGCCTACAGCAGCAGCAGCAGCAGCAGCTGACGCAGGAGTTTGAACATGTGGCGAGGGTTAGCTTGCTGTGTATTCCCCCAGGAGCGGTTGCAGGGCGGGGTTAGGTGGCGTGCATGCACCTGCAGGCATGTCTGCAAGCAGCCAGGCAACCGTCAGCTGGCAGTGCTGGCCAGATGTGCAGTGCTGGCACTCGATGCGCTGCTGAGGCTGTGCCTGCAGCAGCAGCAGCAGCAGCAGCAGGGCTTGGTGTACAGCTGCCTGATGGTGCAGCAGGTGTGAAGCAGTGGGGGTCTGGTGCAGCTGCATCCAGCGTACTGCTGGAAGGGCGTCGGCAGCAGCAGCAGCGGTGGCGGACGCAGGAGTTTGAATTTGTGGCGAGGGTTGGCTTGCAAATGCTGTATAATCGCCCAGGTGCTAGCAGCAGAACTGCTGTTGTTGTGGTGATTGAGGACGTGTGGTTGATTGAGTTGCAGTGAACAGTCGTTGAGTTGTAGCAGGCGTTGACCAGCCAAAGGGTGGATGTTGAGTTGATAAGTATTGCAGGGTCGAGTTCTTGCCGCAACAGCGGCTGTTGGTGTTGGATGTTGCTGCTCTGCCTTGAACGAACAGACTCTCAGAGGTGGTACTTCTTTCACCTGCTTGGCTGCATTTTCACAGCATACAGTCAGCAGCGGTTGGCAGGTCATGTTGAGGTCATGGGTACTCAGCTCGGCTGCATCATCCAGCCCGGATGCATCATGCAGTGATTGCAGTTGCTAAGTGGAGGAGGGCTGATGTGCGTGTAGTCGGGATCAGTGGTGCTTGCCAGAGTGCAGCACGCCAGTGTGCTAGAGCAGAAGGTAAGTGGCTCTATTTTGGTATGCTGTGATATTTGGCAGCTTTTAGTGGCAGGCTCAGCGGTGAAATGTTCAACACGCGGCTGTGCCTGTGCCACAAGGTTTGGGGTGTTGCACTTGCTTGCGGTTTCAGGGTGATGTCTAGAAGCTGCGGCGGGGATCTGATAAAAATTGCACTTACATTGCATTTTTGTTTATCCAGCAGCGTGGTGGCATGCAATCAGGTGCCGTGAACAGTCTGGCAAGTGCTCTGGTCTGGATCTGTACTGCTAGGGTTTCGGCACCAGCAAGCCGGGCGATCTGTCAGAGTGACAACTTTCCGACTACGCCTGACGTTGCTGCCAGAAGACCATCATCAACATATCGAGATTGGCAGCTGCGATGATTCGGCTGTTTCCTACGTGACTTGCGTGTTCGCTCACAAAGGCTTGCAATGTGCACCGTCGATTACTCGAAAAACCAACCTGTTGATGAAACTTCCAAACTTCGAAGGAAACAACGAAAGAGAGAAGCAGCAATGAACGGATGTCTCTGCTAGCGATGTCTTCTTGCTGCCCTGTCTCGCACGCCAGCAGTCAATACTTGCCAAGATCCCTCATTCGTCGTACTCATCTTTCTCACCTGAACACCACACCGTACAGTACGTTTGCAGCAAGCCACGTTGCACATGAACTGACCCACAGCAGCAGCAGATGCTGCTTCCCAGTCCAACAGGGCCTCTTACAACAAACTCCCACGTCAACTCTTAGCCTCTCCAATTGCCGACGCTATGGTAGCGTCGCAGCATCATCCAGGCCGCAGCATGGCGACTTGCAGCACAGCAGCAGCGCACAGCAGCAACTGCCGCAAGCAGTGTCAACTGCCAGCCGCAGCGGTGCTGACACAGGCACGGGCTCTCAGCAGAAGACAGCATGTCGAAAGCTGAACCCACTTCGCATGCTTTTCGGCTCAGCATGGCGCAAGGCAGTGCCCCTTTCAGTGCTGTTCTTTTCCGCGACCTTCATCTTCACAATGGTGAACATGAGCAGCTGTGAAGGCAGCAGCACTCTAGCAGAAAAGCAAGCAGAGACAGCTGTCAACATGTGGTTTATGCTCAGCTGCTCTGCATGTGGCGTGTGATGCAGAACATGAGCATCTTCCTGCAGCACAGCAAACATGCTGCAAGATGAAACACTCATACAGCAGTTGCTACTGTCAACACCAGGGCAGCAAACAACCACACCATCTCAAGCTCGTTGCAGCATGCATGCAAGCAGTCGCTGCTTTGTTAGTCGCCATGATATCCACAACCGCAGTCTCATCTTTTCCTGCATGTGTTGCTGTGAATGTCTGTGCTTGTCTCACAGCTCCAAAGCCTCAAGGATGGCATTGTTGTGATTGAGATGGGTGCTGATGCACTGCCCTTCCTGACAACACTCGGCACACTGCCGGCATCACTCGCGTACTTCAACTTCTATAGATGCACCCTGGTAAGCGCGCAAGCGCTGTCAGGACAGCGATGGACGCATGCGCAGCCTTGCATGCAGGGGCCGGGTGTCTCTGCTTGCTTTCCTGCTAGAGTGCTGCTGCTGTGACAAGCGCTGGGTGAGGGCAGAACTGCTTGCAGGATGCCAGCGGACAGCGCTGCAGAGCAGAAAGTTTGCAGGAACGTGTGTCTGCATCTGCAGCAGCTGGCTGTTGCAACAGTGAAGCACTTTGCTGAGTCACCATGTGGCGGATCATTAGCAGCAGAACTGCTGTACTGGACACGTGAACTTGTCGTCACATTGCCACCAACAGCAGTTGTTTGGTTTGGCTCTGCTGCTCAACATGGTTGTACAGCACACCTAATGCCACAGTAGTTTGACACCACAGCGCTTGTCTGTCTCTGCTGTTATTCAAATTTCAACAGGTGCCCAACGTGCCACCTCAGCACCTCTACTACGCAACACCAGCGCCCTTCCTGGCCTTTTATGCTGCTGCTCGACATGGTTTTACAGCACCGCTGCTACCACATTAGTTTCACACCCCAGCGCTTGTCTGGCTCTGCTGCTTTTCAACAGGTGCCCAACGTGCCACGTCAGCACCTCTACTACTGTGCTGGACACATGAAGCTCGTTGTCACATTGACACCAACAGCAATTGTTTGCTTTGGCTCTGCTGCTCAACACGGTCTTACAGCACACCTGATGCCACATTACTTTGACATCACATCGCTTGTCTGTCTCTGCTGCTGTTCTTCAACAGGTGCCCAACGTGCCACCTCAGCACCTCTACTACTCAGCTGCTGTACTGAACACGTGAAAGTTGTCGCCACAGTAACACCAACAGCAGTTGTTTGGTTTGGCCCTGGTCTGTTGTCCAACAGGTGCCCAACGTGCCACCTCAGCACCTCTACTACGCAACAGCAGCGCCCTTCCTGGCCTTCTATGCCCTCTTCGCGTTTGTGCTATACCCGCTGGCGCCAGTGCTGCACGGTTGCAGCGCTCCGTGGCTCTCCTGGCTTTCAGTGCTGCCGCAGGGGCTTGCAGGGCTGGTTGCTGCTGTGCAGCAGTGGCTGTTCTCGCTGTTTTATGTGGCGGGAGACCTGTGGGGTCCAGTGATGATTACGCTGGCTTTCTGGTGAGCAGCAGGAGATGAAACGTTGGGGCAGTGTATATACCACTGATTTTGGTGGTTACAGACAACTGGTTGTTGGTGGTTTGGGATCGGCTTTTGCCCCCTTGTGGCTGTTTTGGCTGGGTGTGCTGCCTCAGGGCCTTGCAGAGCTGGTTGCTGCTGTGCTGTGCTGTGTGGGTTCAAAGCATCATTACATACTGCATAGTGCTGCTGCTGCGATGCTCGCAGGACTGTTGCTGACGAGGTTTGCACCATCGAGGAGACTTAGGTGCTTTACCCGCAGCTGGGCCTGCTGCACCCCCTGCCCCTAGGGCTTGGTTAAAGCATCACATACAGCATCACATACTGCATACTGCTGGTGCGATGCTTGCAGGACTGTTGCTGATGAGGTTTGCGCCATGGAGGAGGCTAAGGTGCTGTACCTGCAGCTGGGCCTGCTGCACCCCGTCCCCCCTAGGGCTTTGGGTTGGCTGGGCCTGCTGGCTAACTTGTTGCTTGTCCAAAGGATGACATACTGCAGCTGTAGCCAGTCGCACAATCAAATTGCTTTGTAATTTCGCACTCGTGTTCAAGTGGAGCATGTAATGTAATGTCACTTTGCTTGCAGGACTGTTGCAGATGAAGTATGCACCATGGAGGAAGCCAAGGTGTTGTACCCGCAGCTGGGCCCGCTGGCCAACCTGGGGCCTTGGTCAAAGCATCACATACTGCAGCTGTAGCCAGTCGCACAATGAAATTGCTTTTGAATTTCCTACTCTTGTTTAAGTGGCGCATGTAATGTTATGTCATTTTACTTGCAGGACTGTTGCTGATGAGGTTGGCACCATGGAGGAGGCTAAGGTGCTGTACCCACAGCTGGGCCTGCTGGCCAACCTGGGGCCTTGGTCAAAGCATCACATACCGCATCACGTAGTGCTGCTGCCCCTGCTGCTGCTTTCTGTATCTATACACCAAAGCATGACATACTGCGTCACATAGTGCTGCTGCCCCTGCTGCTGTGATGTGCACCATGCTTGCAGGACTGTTGCTGACGAAGTTTGCACCATGGAGGAAGCCAAAGTGTTGTACCCGCAGTTGGGCCTGCTAGCCAACCTGGGGCTTGTTGGCAGTGGCAAATTCATCAAGGCGGTGCACCGTGCAGTGGGGTGCAAGCCTGGGCCTGATGGCATGGGGGCTGTGCTGCAGGTGAGGCAGCAAGTTCAAACATTTATATTACGTCATGGTAGTTGATACTGGTAGGTTCATTAGTTTTGACTTGGGGTTTGACTGCACCGTGCAGTGGGGTGTAAGCCTGGGCTGATGGCATGGGGGCTGTGCTGCAGGTGAGGCAGCAAGTTCAAACATTTATATTACGTCATGGTAGTTGATACTGGTAGGTTCATTAGTTTTGACTTGGGGTTTGACTGCACCGTGCAGTGGGGTGTAAGCCTGGGCTGATGGCATGGGGGCTGTGCTGCAGGTCAGGCGACAAAGATGACATCCTATGATACCAATGTGCAGTAGTAGCTTCACTGGGTTGAACTTGAACTATTGGGGTGTGACTGCTGCTTGGCACGAAGTTGCGCTTGAGTATGCAATTGTTTTACAAGTAGGTAGTGTGAGCATTGACAGCACCCAGCTACTTTGTGCTCAGTTGTGCTTCCTACATCATGCCTGCTCCATGCAGGTGCTCGTGATGTGTATGCTGCTGATGGCGGGGGTCATGTTTTCATGCAATGCACTACCTGAAGCAAGGACTCATTTGCCGCTGCTGTTGCTGCTGCTGCTGCTGCTGTGTCTCAATGGGAGAAGTTACACGTAGGCCATTTGCCATCTTAGATGGCATACACCACACAGTTTGAAAGCAGTGTGTTTTGCTGTGCAGGTGCTGGTGATGTGCATGCTGCTGATGGCTGGGGTGATTTTTTCCTGCAAGGCGCGCTCATCAACAGGCGCTACCTGAAGCCAGGTAGGCTGACTTGCCGCCGCTGCTGCTGCTGCTTCTGCTGCTGCTGCTGCTGTGCGGGTGCTGGTGATGTGCATGCTGCTTATGGCTGGTGTCATGTTTTCCTGCAAGGCACTCATCAACCGGCGCTACCTGAAGCCAGGACTCTCACTCGCCGCCACTGCCGCTGCTGCTGCTGCTGTGTCCTGCTGTGCAGGTGCTTGTTATGTGCATGCTGCTGATGGCTGGGGTCATGTTCTCCTGCAAGGCGCTCATCAACAGGTGCTGCCTGAAGCAAGGACTCACTTGCCGCTGCTGCTACTGCCGCTGCTGCTGTTGCCCTGCTCCGTGCAGGTGCTTGTTATCTGCATGCTGCTGATGGTCGCAGTGATGTTTTCCTGCAAGGCGCTACCTGAAGCCAGGACTCACTTGCCGTTGCTGCTGCTGCTGCTGCTGTGCAGGTGCTTGTTATGTGCATGCTGCTGATGGCTGGGGTCATGTTTTCCTGCAAGGCACTCATCAACAGGCGCTACTTGAAGCCAGGCAGACTCAGCACAGACCACAGAGACAAGCAGCACAGCAGCACGCCACGCACAGAGCAACAGCAGCAGCAGCAGGCAGATGCTGCTGCTGCAGCTGGCACCCAGCAGCAGCAGCAGCAAGGTGTTGCCGCAGCTCCTGCTTTCATAACCAGTGCTGGAGGAGGCATCATGCATGCACACCACCGCCATAGCAGAGAGCAGCAGCGGCGGCAGCGACCACCGCCTTTGAAACCAATACACAGCAGCGTCAGCCTCAGCAGCAGCAGCAGCAGCAGCAGAAGTGCTAGCCCTGATAGCTTGCCTGACAGCAGCAGCAGCAGCGTTGGCAGTGCTGGCAGCTCACCCCGCAGTGGTAGCCCAGCAGCAGACGCAGAAGCAGTAGCAGCAGCAGGGACATCGCCAGGGTCTAGCAGTCCTAGTGCTAAACCACGGGGTGCTAAACCCAAGGCGTCCTGGCAGGAGGCGTGGGCGGTTTTGGGCAGGAACCCTCAGGCGGCTGAGCTGACGACTTGGGTTGTGAGCTTTGGGGTGGCGTTGCGGCTCTTTGAGTATGCTTTCAAGGCACAGGTGCGCTTGCTATCAGTCTGGTTGCCAACTAGTAGTTGGTAGCTACTAGCAGTGCTGGTCATGCTGTTGCAGTCTGCCCCAGTGCTGATCCCTAGTTCCTTACATCGGCGCATGGATGTCAGCGCTGCTGCTCCCTCTCTGCCCATGTTGCGCTGTGCTGTGCTGTGCTGCAGCTGCGGCTGGAGGCAGCTGACTCAACAATAGTAAAAAATTGTTGTTTGCAACCAGATTGCCCGACAGTATGTCCAATAATTGTTTGTTTTCCATTATCTGCAGCTGCGGCAGGCTGCAGCTGACTCAGCGGCCTACTGCTGTGCGCTGGCAGACCTGCAGAGTGCGGTGGGCATGGCCACGCTGCTGCTCATGACGTCATCCAAGCTCATCTTCAAGGTGACACAGGGATTCGACTGTGCCTGTTAGAGTGACTATACAAGTACCGCTGGCTTTCTCCACATGCTGTGTGTTTGGGATATTTGAACAACGCCTTGCGGCAGCAGGCGTTTCCGAGTTTGCCATGAAAGGTTTGCAGCATTTCACCATTCATGTGAGTAAAAGTTTGATATGAACGTGGCAGCGTCATTGTGCGCTAGACAGCTAGCAAGCCAACATCAGTCTCAGCTGGTGCTGGCCACGCTGCTGCTCATGACGTCATCCAAGCTCATCTTCAAGGTAAGCTCGTGTTCAAGATGACAGGGAATCAAGTTATTTCAGTATGGGTGCTGAAATCTCCATGTTGCTGGCTGATTTAGGTGTTTGGCGAGGGTGCTCCAAACCCAGCATTGAGTGCCAGGCAGTACAGCCAGCTAGCAGTGTGCATTGGGTGAATTCCTATCTCCAATGGTCTCAATCGCTTACCAACCCTCTGACAACCTTTTTTGTGTTTCATAATATCATACATCATGCTTTGCAGCACCTTAGGTGGTGGACTTGTCCCCAGGATTCAATCGCCCATGCCAACCCTCTGAGAATTGTTGTGTTGCTTATTGTATGTTATGTTTTGCAGCACCTTGGGTGGTCAGGAGCCGCCCTGATCAGCCCCAGTGTTATGCTGCTGCTAGGGTCTGCGTTCTTTGCCTGCTGCCTGCTGGCACAAGCCGCTGCAGCCGCACCAGCAGCAGCAGCAGCGGCAGCAGCAGCAGCAGCAGGGATGGCAGCTGCTCCATCAGGTGTTAGTAATGTTTTAACTAGCAGTAGCTGGACTGCAGCAGCAGCAGTAGCATCTGGAGGTCAGGCTGCAGGGCAGATGTTGTCAGGTCTTGGACTTAGTGCAGGCTTCGCGACATGTGTTGCTGCTGGTGCCTGTCGCAGCAGCTTGTTTCAGCCGACGAAAGAGATGGTGTACAAAACAATGCAGCCAGGGGAGAGTAAGGCTAGTAAGGCAGTAGTAGACTTGATAGGAGGCCAGGTGGCAAAGTCAGGTGCAGGGTGGCTAGTGCAGGTGCTGCTGTTGGCAGCAGGCAGCATTAATGCCGCGTTATCTGCTATGGCGCTACTGTTCTTTTCGGCCTGTGTTGCTTGGCTGAAGTCTACGCTGCGACTATCTATGCAGATGCAGCAGTATGCAGAGCAGCAGGCACAAACCGAAGCTGCTGCTGCTGCTGCTGCCGCACAGCAACAGCAGGCAGAGCTCCAGCAGCAGCAGCAGCAGCAGGTAGCTGCAGTAGCTGCAGGACCAATTGCTGATCTTGAGCGCAGTCAGCGGCAGTTAGAGCACTGGCAGCGGGACTGGCAGCAGCAGCGGAAAGCGCAGCGGCTGAGGCGGCGGCAGCAGCAGCAGCAGCGGCAGCAGCAGCTGCAGCAGTACCAGGGGTGGCTGCTGCCGCTGCCCTGTGAGCTTGCTGCTGCAGCTGCTGCTGCCTCTCGCTGGTACGGCAGCGAACAGGCACCATACGCAATGCCTGGAGCAGCAGGATCAGCAGCAGGATCAGCAATGCCAGCAGGCAGTGATGTAGACGATCGCAGCAGCAGCAGCAGCAGCAGCAATGCCAGCAGTAGTGATGGTGGCAGCTGCCCGGGCTTGAGTAGTGGCCGAGCCGCGCATCCGCTGCTGCTGCAGCCGCCAATGCTGTGTGATGCTGAGTATTGGGATAGTGTGTATCTTGCCCTTGCTGCTGATCCAGCACTTTTGGAAGCAGCAGTGATTGGCAGGCATAGCAGTGACATCCAGCGGCAGCAAGCGCAGCAGCGGGCAGCAGGAGGTGCTGCAAGTGTGGGTGCACAGCAGCAGCAGCAGCAGCAGCAGCGGCAGCAGGGGCAGCAGCCGCAGCTGGGTTTGGCAGGAAACGTGCTGCCTGAAATGAGGGGTGTTGCACTTGCTAAGGAAGCTCTGCACACAACGTTTGATGTGTACTGACTGATGAAAGGCTTGAGATGGAGTACATTAGCCTGCAATGCAGGGTCAGTCACGGCTGTACATGTGTTATGTTGTGCTGGTGATCGCAGTGTTTTTGCATTCACCTGTGGTGGCTGTACTTGATATTGGTGGTGGCTGTACTTGACATTGGTGGCAACTTTGAAGTGATGCTGTTGCAGCCGCAGCTGTTGTTGACATCAACATTGGACGACTCAACCAACATTGCTGCTGAAGGATGCAGCGTTGGCAGCTTTGGTGCTGCTCGCTTGCATTTATATTGCAGCACCCGGCTTGCTAGCTCATTGATCACCCCATTGCTGGCTGTACACAGAAAAGGGTTTGACTTGTGTCACCCTAGCGGTTTTGGTTGCACCCTGTTGTATGGGCAGCTCCCACCACATGTTGGACCTCAATAGGATTCTGCCTATCTGACAATGTTTGTAATGTAGAAATGGCGGAGGTGCTGCATCACGGACACTCTGCCATGAGGGGACACAAGCAGCACTGAACTATTGAACAATGGGCAGCACCCAAGCGCCTCAGCAGGCCCAGCCCAGCTCGCTGTGTGTAATACAGAGATCAGATTCTCCTTGCAGTAGCAACTTCTGCAGTTTCCACGTCGATGGCTTGGCCAACATCGTGTTCTGTGCATACGCTGTGGACGGAGGCACGATCGTCGTGCAGCAGGCAAGTATATGCAATATTAATGCTAGAAAATAGTGGTTGGTGTCGCGACCGTATGGCAGTGCTCTGTAACCAACATCAGCAGTTTGCCTCTACAACAGCAGTGGCAGTGGAACTGTTTGCTCCTCAGCATCATGCGTTGCCTCCGCTAGAGGAGCACATCCTACAACGCAACCCACATTTAATTGGTTGCAACACACGAACGCCCGTGCAGGCCCTGCCTACTCTGCCAGTACACAGCAGCTCCTGTCCAATTCTGCTGAACAGCAGCACATGCACATCATGCCGCTGTCAATCACTCTGCTGTAGCCCAATACTCTGCTGCACCTGTAACACAATTCAAACGCAGGCTGACAGCCGTTTGCAGCCCTTTGAGCCACCCAGCCATGCAGCAGCACGTGCGCCAGGCAGCCCAGCAGCTACACACACAGCTCACAGCGCAGCAGCAGGCACAACTGCAGGAACAGCAGCAGCCGCAGCTCCTGCAGACAGTACCGCCTTCACTACTGTGCTGCCAATCAACCAGGCAGAAAGCCACTGGGATGAGCCAATCAGGCAACTGGTGTGGGGCGGTGGCCCCCACCACTTGCTTGCAGCCGCAAGCAGGCAGGACGTCAGCATCATCAGTTTGGCTCCCTTTATGGCATCACTGGCAGCAGCACAAGCCGCAACAGCAGCAGAGGCAGCTGCAGCAGCGCAGCAACAGCAGCAGCAGGCGGTGCTGCACCAGCACCACCACCAGCACCACCACCAGCAGCAGCACCATCTGCCTGGGGTGGCCGTTCCTGCAAGCCCCAGCTCTCCTGCAAGCACTGCTGCTGCTGCTGCTGTTAGCCCTACTGCCAATCACTCACAGCAGCAGCAGGCCTCATCTCAACAGCAGCAACAGCAGCAGCAGCTGCAGCTGCACCACCCCAGTACAGCTGCAGTGGCTGTGCACAGCTACCGTGCTCCTGCAAGCTTGCTGAGCATGCAGTGGACGTATGATGCTAAGGGGCTGCTGCTGAGCGATGCAGCTGCCAACATCATCATGCTGCACATCAAACGCAAGCGCCAGCAGCAGCAGCAGCAGGTGCGGTGTAAGATGAGGCTCTTGACTAATTCCAGCATGCTGTGTTTGGTTTGCAAATGTTGGTGATGAGGGGCCTGTACTCACCCAGATTCAACAAAAGAGCTGTGTTTATCAAGCATTTAATTTTTATGAGCAACACCTTACTGCGTGACTCTACAGCATGTCACCTGCTGTCTTGCATCGTGACCTGCAGGCACAGCCGAACAGCAGCAGACCTGCTGCGACAGCAGCAGCAGCAGACGCAAGCAAAACTGGGCAGCAGCAGCAAGGCAGCAGCAGCAGCAGCTGGAGTGTCACAGAGCTCTGGCGCGCACATGCCGAGGCCGCACACTTTTTGATTGCTGCTGGAAGCTCCCCTCTGCGGCCCAGCGCAAGTGTACAGCTAGACAATGCACAGCGTGTGATTATCTGGTGGCCTACAGCAGATGTCAAAGCACCGGGGGGTTACCGCGTTGGAGCCGAAGTGATTCGTCACCCTGTGAAGGCGTTACACATCCAGTGGAGTCCACCGCTGGCACTGCCGAGCGGTGCTAGCAGCAGCAGCGATGGGACGGTCCCTGTTGGCAGCAGCAGCAGCAGCAGTGCGGCACCTGCTGCCTCAGCTGCAGCTGGTGGTGGTGGTGCTGTGGCAAGTCATGCTGGAGAGACTGCTGCAGGGGCAGCAGGCAGTGGTGTAAGCAGCTGCGATGATGCAGCTTCTACTGATAATGAGCCATCGCACGGCCAGCCGGCACTTATGACAGTTGGAGTGGATGGCATCATTCGTATCTTTGTGGAAGTTGTCATGGCAGATATTGCGCCAACGCTGCCGCCGGCAGCCTCCAGCAGCAGCAGCAGCAGTGCAACCGCCACAAGCAAAGCAGCAGCCGGATCAGCAGCAGCAGAAGCAGCACCTGGCTCCCCTGCAGCCAAACCACCAGCAGCAGCAGCAGCCATGTCGCAGTTCTGCCTAACGCTTGTGATAGAGCCCCCGGGTTTAGGCCCTCAGGTTTCAGGTGTTAGGCCAGGACTGTTGGCCAGCTGGGCTCGACCGCTGCTGCCGCAACCGCCAGGCGAGCAATCTGGCATGCTGTGGCTGTTAGGGAGTTTCACTGGTCCTGATCTGCCTAGTCAGCCGGCACTGGCAGCAGCGCTGTCAGGCACAGAAGCAGCAGCAGCAGCAGCGGCTGCTGGCAGTAGTGCGGCAAGCAGTAGTGCGGCAAGCTACCAGGATCAAGTGTTCCTATGGGGAATAGATGGTCTGGCTGGTGTTGTGCTGTCTGGTATTGCGCAGAACGCAATCATGTCAAACAAAATGAGTCAGCCGAAGGTGTGGTGCTGGGGAAAAGAGGGGACACAGCTGCGGTGGCAGCAGCCGCATGCACTGCTGCAGCAAGCTACAGCAGCAGTCGGCACAGCGCCTGGCAGCCTTGCAGCAATCTCTGCTGCTGCGTCAGCAGGTGCTGGCGGTGCAGCAGCGTTGCGGCATAGCTTGGATGTTTGGGTGATTGAGAGTGGTGCGGGGCCGATGCTGTCAGCTGTGCAGCAGTTCCGAGCACCGCACTACAACGCACTACAAGACAGCAGCAGTATGACGGCCAGTCCTGCAGCAGCAGCAGGGTTTCCTGCAGATTTTCCTGCAAGTGGTGGCGGGCTCAGTGAGTGCAGGTGCTTCCAAGTGACGCCGCTGACGGGTTACAACGAGAGTGGGCAGCCTGCCTCAGCCATTTCAGTGGGGCTGAAGCACAGCAGGCTGCACGCTGGCCAAGCAGAAGACTGGGCACAGGTGAGCCTCATGTTTCTATACTTTGTCAATGTTCACAATAGCTTGCTTCATCTGCGTTTGCTGGTTGGGTGTCCATCTGTGCATTCCAGCCGGGTTACGTGTAGCACATCGTTTGCTGCTTGCACCTGTTCATGTCACTATGCTTGGTGCTGTCACATATTTAAATGCCGCTGACATGTTGACAGTTTTATCTGGGGTCTTGGACCTACAATTTGTGTGCCTTACTGTTGTGATCTGCATTGTCTGCTGCCTGTGCAGGTCAGTGTGCACGCAGCTGCTAACGTAGCAGCTACTGTCAGCGCCAAGGGCAGGGTGGCCCTCTGGGGCTTATCCCCATTGCAGCAGCTGCCTATGCACCTGCAGCAGCAGCAGCAGCACGGGCTGCCGCGCAGCTGGCAGCAGTGCACGAGCTGCTGCTGGCTCACTTTTGGTGGCTCGAGTGCTGCAGCAGCAGCAGCTGCAGCTGGCATAGCAGGGCTGCCGCTGCTGCTGGCTGTGTATGGTAAGGGTGGTGTGGATGTGTGTTTTGTAATGCTGTCAGGACAGGGTCTACCCACCCAGCAGCAGCAGCATGAGCATAGCAGTAGTGCGGCAAGCCCTGCAATGCAGCAGCAGCAGCAGAACGGGTACCACAGTCAGCAGGGCTGGGGGTCCCACAGTAGTGCTGCTGCTGCAGCTGCTGCAGCTTGTTCCGGGGTGTATGTGTCTAGTGTTCAGGTGCTGACACACTTAGCTCTACCAGCTGGTATCTGCCTGCTGAAGCAGCTAGTGGAAGTGTCAGCAGCACCTCTGCAGCCAGCAGCAGCAGCATGTGCGGATGCAAGTGATCACCAGCAGCAGCAGCAAGTTGTGCTGCAGGCTGTGCTGCTGGGTCTCGGCTGCTCAGAGGGGGCAGGCGATGACGGCCAGCAGCCGCAGCAGCAGCAGCAGTTGTTGAGGCAGCTGTCAGATGCAGCGATGTCAGACGGAGGGGTTGGGCAATCAGGGCAAGATGTGTGGGTGAGCTGGACCCTAAAACTCACTCCAACAGCAGCAGCAGCAGCAGATGGTGACAAGCTTGCTGCTGCTGCTGTTCTATATGGTTGGCAGCTGTCAGCATCACTCCCGCAGCAGACGCCGGCTGTCGATGTGATCGCAGCTGCTGTTGCTGCTGGTATCTGCAGCGACTGGCCTAGCAAACAGCAGCAGCAGCAGGGTGCGTTGACCAGCGTTGACTCGGTCAACGACGCTGACTCAGCAGCAATTTTAAATGACAGAACTGAGCAGCTGTCAGCTGCAATCTCCTGTCTGCAGTGCCCTAGTCCGGCTAGCCCTTTCTTGGTCACTGGCAATGCATCTGGCCTGCTGATGTTTTGGCAAGTTGCTGGCATCGCTGCTGCTAATGCTGCTGATGATGATACTACAATAGCACATAGTGCAGCAGCAGCAGCGGCAGCAGACTTGCAGCAGCAGCAGCAGTGTGAAGCAGCAGGTCCGGGGCTGCAGCTGGTGCAGGCCAGCTGCTGTGATGTGGGGGGAGTTGACTTTGGAGGTATTGTGGTGGCGGTGGCGTTGTGCACCAGCGCTGGCTATGCAGCAGCTGCCATCACATGCGGCCAGGTAAGCTTTAACTTATGATCTAATGCTTATATTTGCTGCTATTAATTACTGGTGTACTTGGTTTGAGAAGGCTGATCTTGGTCTGGTCACCAGCAGCTATTACGTGCGGCCAGGTGAGCCTCAGCAGCAGCTGGAGCGGGGTGTGAAACGAGCCAACTATCAAATGCAGTGCTGTCTGGCAACCTGTTCAACATGTTGAGTATGCTGGTCTGCATGCGGACCTGTATGCATTGAGTTGAATATCTGAGCTTCCAACAATGCACATGAGCAGTGCGTGTAGGGTGCAGACATGCTGACATTGGGACTTCACCCAATCTTTCACTGGTACTACAGAGCGTTCAGTATCGGTCCTGTGCTGCTGCTACGGTTGTTGCTTCTGTCGTTGCTGCTGCTGCTGCTGCTGCTGCAGACTGAGATGGAGTACGCCATCTTCATGTGGACTGTTACCACCACCGCATGTGGACTAGATGTGGTACGCTGCTGCTGGTGCTGCTGCTGCTGCTGCAGACTGAAATGGAGGACGCTGTCTTCATCTGGGCTGGCACTGCAGCGTTTAACTGGATGTGTTGTGCTGCTGCTGCTGCTGCAGACTGAAATGGAGGATGATGTCTTCATTTGGACTGGTACTACAGCGCCTAACTAGATTATTTGTGCTGCTGCTGCTGCTGCTGCTGCCGCTGCTGCTGCAGACTGAAATGGAGGATGCTGTCTTCATCTGGTGTGCCGAAGGCTCCACAAGCAGCCACAGCAGCAGCAGCAGCAGCAGCAGCTCCAGGCATGATCGGCAGCAGCAGCAGCAGCACAGCATTTCAGCAGCAGCAGCAGCAGGTGCTGCAGCGCCAGTGTTTGTGCTGGACTGCCTACTGCCTCTGGAGGATACTGCTGCTAGCTTGGCGTGGCTGGATACAGCTGGGCTGCCGCCGCTGCTTGCGGTGGGCTATGCATCTGGATTGCTGGAGCTTTACAGCAGAGACCACAGGTGCGGACGCTACTTTTGAATGTGTGTGTGGCTGTTGTTGGCATATGTATGCAAGGGAGCGCATAGCATGCCGCCGCTGCTGGCGGTGGGCTATGCATCTGGATTGCTGGAGCTGTATAGCAGAGACCACAGGTGCGAAAGAACTTTGCAACCACAGGTGCAAATGTTTGCTTGAAGTGTGTATGGCTGCACTTCGTATATGCATGCAATGGTGTGCACCTGTGCCACCGCTGCTGGTGGTGGGCTATGCATCTGGAGCTGTACAGCAGAGACCACAGGTGCGAAATAGCTGTGATGAAGTGTGCACATGGCTGCAGTGTTGTGGATGTATGCCTCATTGTCGTCTACCCTGCTATGCTATGATTAGATTCTACTCATCTGCTGTGCTGTGCTGTGCTGTGCTGTGCTGGTGGATTGCGTCGGCAATGGCCAGTGGAACACCATTGCCTGCTACCAGGCAGGCCTCAGTGTGAACTTCATTGCACTTCATTCATTGCACTTACTTTTTCAATGCGAACCTCCTTGCGTCTGCAGTGGCCAGTGGAACACTATTGCCTGCTACCAGGCAGGCCTCAGTGTGAACTTTATTGCAGCAACACAGCTGGGTCTGCCACTGGTGGTAACAGGCAGCCAGCTGCTACTGCTGTCAAATCTGGCAGTAGCAGCAGCAACAGGATCAGCAACTGCTGCAGGAGGTTCAGCAGCAGCAGCAGCAGCAGGGATAGGGACAGCAGCAGTTTGGCGTGATGTTGCAGATGGCGGCAGCAGCAGCAGCATGGTGTTGACCAGTCAAAGTCAAACCCCCTGGTCAAACTTTGGTCAAACTTCGGTCAACAGCTGCTGGGCGCCAAGTGCCATGCCGCACAGCGTGCTGCGTATCACTGGGGGCCCAGCATACGGTGCACTGCTGTCACACCCACAGCAGTTGTTAGCCACACATGCAGCGTTAGCAGCAGCGGCAGGCAGCAGCAGTTTGCCGCTACACCATCCTGAGGTGTTAGGGCTACTGGTTGGTCAGGGTAGGAATGAAGCTGCTGCTAGGGTGCTGCGTTGCCTGCTGGCTTACCTGCGGAGGGCAAAGGGAGAAGATGTAGAGGAAGTTAGCACAGCAGCAGCAGCAGCAGGATTGGCTACAGGGGTCGGAGGGTTGCCGCTGCTGGCTGCAGCAGCAGGTGACGTTGGCAGTAGCAGTGCCGAAGCAGCAGCAGCAGCAGCAGGTGCTGCTGTTGTGCCGTTGGATGCACTGCTTGCTGCTGGTGAGTGTGGCCTGGCTGTTTCAGCGGCTGTGCAGCGCTGCTGCGCATTTCGGGATGCTGTGTTGGCAGCACTGGGCTACAGCCTACCTGCTGCTGCTGCTGCTGCTGGCACAACTCTAGGTAGCCTGCAGCAGCAGCAGCAGCAGCAGGTTTGTGGTGGTGGTGATGCAGCAGGTGATGCTGGCAGCAGTAGCATCAGTAGCTTGGCACCTGGAACCCCTGAGCCAGCGTCACATGGGCGCAGCAGCAGCAGCAGCAAACTGGCACCCCTTGCAGCAGCAGCAGCAGCAGGTGGTGGTGCTGGGGGTTCCTTGGACACTGGCATGCTTGATATGTCAGCGTTTGGGGACTTTAGTGGGTTTGGTGGTGCTGGCACTGATGGTGATGATTGGGACACAGCTCCAGAACATCAGCAGCAGCAGCAACAGCAACAGCAGCAGCAGGCCAATGCAGAGACTGCAGCAGCACAGCCAGCTGCTGCCGCCTCAGCATTGGACACTGGCATGCTGGACATGTCAGCATTTGGTGGATTTGGTTTTGGCGGTGGTGCTGGTGATGGTGACGACTGGGACACACCAGCAGTGAGCCAGCAGCAGCAGCAGCAGCAGGCTGCTGCAGCGGAGGTGGCAACAGCACCGCCAGCTGCACCAGGACCTGCTGCAGCATCTGCTATGGAGACTGGCATGCTGGACATGTCAGCATTTGGCGGTTTTGGTTTCGGCGGTGATGGTGGTGATGATGGGAATTGGGATGCACCAGCAGCAGCAGCAGCAGCACCAGCACCAGCACAGGATCTGCAGCAGCAGCAGCAGCAAGACCAGCAGGCGCCACAAGAGCCAGCAGCAGCAGCAGCAGCAATGGGCACAGCAGGAGGATCTGTTACTTCGGCACCTGGCCAACTGCCGTTTGATTCATCCCAGGTGCATGGCTGCGATCCTCACATGCTTGCAAAAGCCACTGCAGTCTTTCCTAGGCCACCGCCACCAGTCAAGAAGCTCCCTGCAGCAGCAGCAGCAGCAGCGCTGGGGCCTGGTAGTGAAGCAGCTGCAGCAGCAGCCACCGCAAAGCAGCAGCTCCTCAGTCGAGCAGAAGTACGCGAGCTGCATCGGCTGCTTGGCATATCCTCAACAAAGAGCAGCGGCGGCAGCGACGCAAAAACAGACGCTGCTGCTTCTACTGCTTACTTTGCGAGGTTGCTGGGCGCAGCGGGTGCAGCAGAAGTGGATAAGGATGGATATCGGGGCGGCAGCAGCAGCAGCAGGTATACTAGGCAGGAGAGCAGCAGCACCGATACAGCAGCAGCAGCAGCAGCTGAGACAGGCCAGGCTGGGGATATGCAGGTGTTATGTCAGTTAGGATTGACTTCACAGCAAGCGCAGCGCTTGTGTCATATTGCTGCTGCACTGTGCACCCGCACCTTTTTGGGGCCAGATGGTGAAGCAGCAGATGACGAGGAAAGTGACAGTTATAACAGTGTTATAACATGCAGCGGCGGCCCAGCCCGTGCAGCGGCCCTGGCAGCTACCTGGGCATCCGGCGGCGGTTTAGGATCTGCTCAGAGCGGCACACTTAACCTCAGCGATCGACGCTTCTCTGCTACATCTAGCAGCAGTGTTTTAGCTGGCACAGGCAGCAGCAGCAGCGGTACAAAAGGGGTGCCGCTTTCAGTGCTTGCAGGAAATGACCCTGCATTTGGCAGTACACTGTTTCAGCAGCTGGATGCTGCTGGGCGGCTATTTGCCGTCAATGCGCGGCTGGCACTGCTGCAGCTGACAGCAGCAGCTGCAGCCGGCAGCAGCAGTGCAGCCACTGCTGCTGCAGGTGCAACAGCTAGGGATGAGCGTGACAAGCGCTTTGCTGCTGCTGTGACGCGGCTGTTTCAGCCGGTCAGTGTCAGCCGCAGTGCAGCGTCAAGCAGCAGCAGGGGTGCTGCATTGCTTGCACACTACCCTGCTGCTCCTTTACCGCCGTCATCTGCTGCTGCAGCAGCAGCAGCTGCCGCAGACGGCAGGGGTGGCAGCAGCGGCAGCAGCAGCAGAGCAACACCGCCGCTATCACCTGGCCGATTGCAGCAGCTTCAAGCTATCGTTGGTGCAGGGGCGTTAGTCTCTAGGGGCCTCAGCAGCAGTAGCGGCTTCGGCAGTCATAACAGCAGCAGCAGAGGCCTAAGCACTGTTGCAATGCGCAGCAGCATGTCGATTGCGTCCATGCTGTCATTCTCTTCCCTGAAGGACGTTACAGGGGGTTCTGCAGCTCCGGAGGTTTCAGCAGCAGCCAAAGCAGCGGCTAGCAGCAGCTGGGCAACGTTTGTGGGGCTACTGCCGGGTGTTACTCCGCTCCATTGCTTGTGGGCAGCCGCGAGCTGCAGTCAGGGTGTGCTGCTTGAAACGCTGCTGCCGCTGGTGCCTAATGCTGTTGAGCAGCAGATGCAGCAGCAGCAGCAGCAGCAGGGGTCTGGTGGCAGCAGCAGCAGCAGCAGTAATGCAGCAGCTGGAGGGGCCAGCGGTGGTGGGAGCTTTGCTGCTTCTGGGCGTGAGCAGCAGCACTGTGAGTACATGGATGGTACCATGCTGTGGCTAGTGAATGAAGCTGCATGACGTACCACATAGCGTTAAATCATGCATTTGGGGCTTGTGAGGTTAGCTTGGCATATGCTTCTGGCCGACTGAGCCAGCTGCGCTGCGGGCACCAGCAGAGGCAGGCTTGCAACCAATCAAAGTCAATGTTGTGCAGTTAGCGCTTATTCCTATCTTCTACTGCACCTGACGTCACTCGCTTATGCGGCGTGACGTGGCTGCTCCCCTGTTGTATGCTGCTGCTGCTGCTGCTGCAGTGCCAATCTGGCCCAAGCTGCGTGCGCTTGGAGTTGGTGTCTGGCTGACCTACCACAGTCAATCTTGTGCAGTTGGAGCTTATCAGTATCGTCTACTGCACCTGAACGCCCCGTTACGTGTTGTGTGGTGTGGCTGATGCTTCCGTGCCGTATGCTGTATGCTGCAGTGCTGAGCTGGCCCAAGCTGGGTGCGCTGGGTGTCGGCTTCTGGCTGAGTGAGCCAGCTGCAGTGCTTGCACTCCAGTGGCAGGCTTGCAACCCAATCAAAGTCAATCATGTGCAGTTAGAGCTAATCACTACCTTCTACTGCACCTGCACTCACACATTTCATGTGGCTTCAACGGCAGGCTTGCAACCCATCACAGCCAAATCTGTCTTGTGCAGTTCGAGCTGGTGACTACTTTCTACTGCATCTGCACTGACACATGCGTAAAGGCTGCTCCCCTGTTGTATGCTGCTGCTGCTGCTGCAGTGCTGAGCTGGCCCAAGCTGTGTGCGCTGGGTGTCGGCTTCTGGCTGACCGAGCCGGCCGCGCGCGGGCAACAGCAGAGGCGCTCGCAAAGGCGCAGTTTGCAGTGTTTTTTATTGCGCCTGACCTCTGAGCTGGTTCCTATCTTCCTAATGCGGCTACTGCACCTGACCTCATGGACGTATGTCATGTGGCTGATGTTCCCGTGCCGTATGCTGCTGCTGCAGTGCTGAGCTGGCCCAAGCTGCGTGCGCTTGGAGTCGGCTTCTGGCTGACTGAGCCGGCAGCGCTGCGGGCAACAGCAGAGGCGCTCGCAAAGGCACAGTTTGCGGCCAGCAAAGATGCGCACGAGCCTGCGCTGATGTATGCAGCGTTGGGCAAGAAGGCTGTGCTGCAGGGGCTGTTCAGGAGCAGCGGCAATAAGAAGGTGCGCACTGCTGCTGCTCAGGATGTTAACAGCCGACGGCAGCACCACTTGTGATTTCTGCATGTTGTGTTTGGAGGGGTCAAGGTGATCAAAGTTGTGCAATAAGCATGGGTTTGCACTGACGCATGCGGCCACCAAATATGCCCACGAGCCTGCGCTGATGTATGCAGCGCTGGGCAAGAAGGCTGTGATGCAGGGGCTCTTCAGGAGCAGCGGCAACAAAAAGGCGCGCACTGCTGCTGCTCACGATGTTTGCAGCCGACGGCAGCACCATCTGTGATGTTTTTGTGTAGTGTTTCAAGTGATCAAGGTGATCAAAAAGTTTTTTGATAAGCATGGGTTTGCACTGACGCATGCGGCCACCAAAGATGCCCACGAGCCTGCGCTGATGTATGCAGCGCTGGGCAAGAAAGCTGTGCTGTAGGGGCTCTTCAGGAGCAGCGGCAACAAAAAGGTGCGCGCTGCTGCTGCTCACGATGTTTGCAGCCGACGGCAGCACCATTTGTGATGTTTTTGTGTAGTGTTTCAAGTGATCAAGGTGATCAAAGTTTTTTGATAAGCATGGGTCTGCACTGATGCATGCGGCCACGAAAGACGCGCACGAGCCTGCGCTGATGTATGCCGCGCTGGGGAAAAAGGCTGTGCTGCAGGGGCTGTTCAGGAGCAGCGGCAACAAAAAGGTGCGCTGCTGCTGCTGCTGCTGAGGCTGTTTAAAGCCAACGGCAGCACCACTTGTGATGTTTTTGTGTAGTGTTTTGTGTGACCAAGGTGATCAAAGTTTGTGATAAGCATGGTCCAGCACTGATGTATGCGGCCACGAAAGACGCGCACGAGCCTGCGCTGATGTATGCAGCGTTGGGCAAGAAGGCTGTACTGCAGGGGCTCTTCAGGAGCAGTGGCAACAAAAAGGTGCGCGCTGCTGCTGCTCAGGATGTTGCTAGCCGATGGCTGGCTTGTGATATCTTTGTGTTGTGTTTGGGGTGATAAAAGTTGTGCAATAAGCATGGGTTTGCACTGAAGCATGCGGCCACGAAAGACGCACACGAGCCTGCGCTGATGTATGCAGCGCTGGGCAAGAAGGCTGTGCTGCAGGGGCTGTTCAGGAGCAGCGGCAACAAAAGGTGCGCGCTGCTGCTGCTGCTGCTGCTGTTGCCTCAGGCTGTTGGCAGCGGACGGCAGCACCACTTGTGATGTACTTGTGTTTGGGGTGATTCGGTTTTTGTGATGCCTCTGATGTATGCCGTGCTGGGCAAGCAGGCGGTGCTGCAGGGCCTGTTCAGGAGCAGCGGCAACAAAAAGGTGCGCGCCGCTGCTGCTGCTGTTAGTAGCCGGCGGCAGCACCATTTCGGCGGGTAGAAGAGGTAGAGGAGGGGTTACATGGTGTGCACAGGCGACACTTCGGCGGTCAACACTTTGTGTTGTGGTTGGGGCGATGTGAGTTTTGTGATGAGCATGGGCCTGCGCTGACGTATGCTGCTTTGGGATGCAAGGCTGATCAGGAGCAGCGTTGACAAAGAATTGCGCGCTGCGACTGCCGCTGATGGCTGAATTATGAGCTATCACGTGGCCTCTTCTGCATACTATTGTGCACTTCATGTGTTTTTGAACGCAGTCTTTGGCTACGGGGATCCTGTGTTCTCTGCGCTGTGCTGCTGCAGGTGGCTGACTTCCTGGCGTATGACACTGGCACTTCGCGTCCCACATATTAGCTGCAGCAGTGCTGTCAATTTCTTCTTCTGAGTGATTGCACACGTTGTAATGTGCTGCTGCAGGTGGCTGACTGCCTGGCGCGTGACTTCAGCAGTGCCGAGCCTGCTCTTTCTGCTGCAGCACTGCTGCCAATTCATTCTTCTAATAGTATGCACACGTTGTAATGTGCTGCTGCAGGTGGCTGACTTCCTGGCGCGTGACTTCAGCACTCCTCATCCTGCTCTGTGTGATGCCGCACTGCTGCCAAACTCTCTTCTGAATCATGTCATCGACAGGGGGAGTTGCACATCAACATCTGCGGTGCACTATGTCATGCTGCTGCAGGTTGCCGACTTCCTGGCGCGTGACAATGGCACTTTTCATCTAGCTTTGTGTGCTGCAGCACTGCTGCTGATTCCGCTCCTGCAAGAAGTGTGAATGTCCCGATAATGACATGGGAAGTTGCACAAAGATTTGCACTGCACTGTATCATGCTGCTGCAGGTGGCTGACTTCCTGGCGCGTGACTTCAGCAGTGCTGAGGGCAGGGCAGCTGCCAGCAAGAACGCCTTCCACCTGCTGGGCCAGCACCGCTACAGCCTGGCTGCAGGTGAGGCACTGACACTTTATCATCATTTATGCATTAAATTGTTATTATCATTATTATTTCTTCTCAACGTCATTATGTTGTTATTAGCATTGTCATTCAATACATCAGGCTAGATACATCATCATTTTCTCAGCACTACTTCCACCTGCTGGGCCAGCACCGCTACAGCCTGGCTGCAGGTGAGGTGTTGTTAACTCAAACTGCATGTGTCATTATCATCATCATCATTGTTGTTGTTATCATTACATTTATCATTACTTCGACCTGCTGGGCCAGCACCGCTACAGCCTGTGCCTGTGCCAGTGCTGCGCAAGAATGAGGGGAATGAGGGGCTACATGGTGTGCTGGCGAGGGGAGGAGGAGGGGTGCGGCGACGAGTTCAGCTTCTCAGGGAGTTGCACCCTGCGAATTGCCTGTGAGACTGTCAATTCAGCCCAGTCCAACCCCATTCAGGAGCCAGGGGTCCTCGCTTCCAAGCCCCACCCGCCCCCTGCAGCGGCGCTGGAGAAGAAGAGGGGTTACATGGTGTGCACAGGCAACTACGTCGCAACGAACACCCGGAAAACAAAAGAGGGCTGCTAGAAGGCCCACCCGGCGCTGCTACTGCTGCTGAAGACGCTCTGTGCCGTTTTCCAGCCAGCTGCAGCCGCTGCAGGCCATCAGCGGCATCAGCACTCACGGTGTAGTTGGTTATCACATCTGTCTAACACACAGAAGGGCGCCAGATCGAACCTGGCTGGGTGCAGATGGTGGTTTGGCTCTATAGTGTAGTGGTGATCACACTGGACTCTGAATTCAGTGACCCCAGTTTGAACCTGGGTAGGGCCTACAGCGGACGGTGCATGCATATGGCCAGGCTGTGACGTGTGCTACTCTGAGTAGCAGTTGTAGCACTGGTTTGCATGCACTTACCCAACAGCTCTGGGGTATAAACCTCAGCATAGCAGTTTTGGCTTTGAGATTTGTGTCTCTGAATCCAAGGACCCCAGTTTGAACCTGGGTAGGGCCTACTGAGGATGGTGCATGCATACGGCCAGGCTACAGCATCTGCTGAAGCTGATTAGCAGTTGTAGCACTGGTTCATCATGCTCCTCCCTGACTGCTCTGGGTGTTGTGAACCTCAGCAAATAACATTTGGTTTTGAGATTTTTTACTGACTCTGCTGCACGAACACTGCCGGTGCTGCTGCTACTGCTGCTGCTGCTGCAGCCTTCTTTGTGCTTGCCGGCAGCGGCTGGGATGCTGTGTCAGTGCTGGCCAGAGAGGCAGCAGACCCCCAGCTGGCGCTGCTAGTGGCTCGACTGCTGGACTCCTCACCAGCAGCAGCAGCAGGACTTGCAGCACCTGCCATACCAGCAGCAGTGGGCCGCACTACAGCAGCAGCAGCAGCAGCAGGGTTTGAAGCAGCAGGCAGCACTACTGGTGGTCCCCTGCAGAGGCAGCTAATCGATGAGGAGTTGCTACTGCTAGCAGAGGCAGATGCAGACCCCGCTGCTGCTGCGTTATGCGCGTGGATGCGTGGGCGTGACGGCAGCGGCGCTGTTAACGTGTTACTAACACGTCTGACGGCTGGCGGAGCAGGGTTCAGTGTAGAGGAGGTTGAGGATGTAACAGAACCCCCGCAGCAGCAGCAGCAAGGGCTGTCAGCTGTAGCTTCCTCTATAATGGAGGCCTCCACAGCAGCAGCAGCAGCCGCCGGGGCATCTGTCAGCCCTTCCAAACAGCAGCAGCAGCACCATTCACGGCCAACCCATCACCAGCAGAGCCCCGCTGTGTTAGCGCAACTCCCGCTAGCCCTGCATTGGGTGCTAACATGTGGCCTGCAGCAGCTTGAGGGCCGCACCGTAACAGGAAGCCTCATCACAGCACTAACCAAACTTGCATTGCGTGTGGCTCGGTGTGCAGAAGTAGCCGGGCTACCGTGGGCAGCTGCTGAGGCTTTATCTGTTGCAGATGTGTTAGGAGACCCCTGCGGTTCAGGGCCTGGGGTTTTGGGTGTACTGCTGGGGCTGATGTGGCATGCCAGGCTGGCGGCGGCTGTACTGGCACTACAACTGGCACCAGGCAGTACAGTTGGCAGTACAGTTGGCAGTACAGTTGCAGCGAGCGCAGTACAGCAGCAGCAGCAGCAGCAGCAGGTTGTGAGTTCAGGGGTGCACGCTGGCAGTTGTACTGCAGCTGGGGGTTTAGACACGGTGGATGTAGCATATTGGCAGGCAGCAGTAGCAGACCATCTGCTGTTGCTGCAGCGGTTGGGCCTGCAAGTAGAATCAGAAGCAGCAGCAGTAGCACTAGCGCGACACGCAATGGCGCAGCGGCCACTGACAGCACTGCCGGCTGCTGCCCCTGGCTCCAACTGGTGCTGCTTGCCTAGCCAGCGCAGTGCTAGCAGCAGTGACCCAGCAGCAGCAGCAGCAGTAGCAGGCCCAGACGCTGTGCTAGCCATCTGTCTATCACGGACAAGCAGCATGCAGCACGGTGTGATGAGCCCATCTGAAGTTAGGAGTGTTAACATCAGTAGAGCAGGCAGCTTGGCTGTCGCCTCTACACCTGGTAGCAAGGCACAGCATACACCAGCAGCGGCAGCAGCAGCCGCACCAGCAGCAGCAGCAGCTGTGTCGATCAGCAGCAAGCAGCAAGCCGCGCCACCTGCAACAGCTGGCACTGGGCACAGCAGCAAACAGCAGCAGCAGCAGGAGCATTGTGTGTTGGGGCTGTCCTGGGAGTTGTCAAGGCTCGAAGGTGACAAGCTTTGCGCAGTAGCACCTTGTGTGGGAGCGCAGTACTCATGTATGGTTCTTCCCACACCCAAAGCATCTGCTGCTGCTGCTGCTAGCCCCCGTCACACTCAGCAGCAGCAGCAGCATCAACCGGGGATGCATCAGCCTGGTAGCGCAGCAGCAGCTGGTAGGCCTCGGCCGCTAGTGTTCGCTTCAAAGCAGGCTGGTATCTTACCTGGGGAGCTTTGTGCACCTGCCAACTTACTAAGCCACCTGAGCGCTACCATCAGCTTATCCCCGCAGCGCCGCCGGCAGCAGCAGCAGCAGCAGTTGATGCTGACACCAGCACAATGCGGCACTACAGCAGCAGCAGCAGCAGCAGCAAGTGCTAACCCTGCTGCTGTGCCGGCTTACAGTGCTGGGTCATCAAGCTTAACAGGGTTTATGTCACAGATGCTAGAGCAGCTGAGGTGGCCCCCAGATCCCTGGGTCGTTGGGGAGTTCCCGAACCGTCGCAGCCACACCTTCGGTAGTGCGGGGATGGGGCATGTTCAGGCAGCAGTGCTAGCAGCGCACCCTACGCGGCCGCTGTATGTGAGCGGCAGCAGCACGGGGCGCATCTACCTGTGGCAATTTGGGGAGGCGATGTGTAAGGCTGCCTATGTGCCCAGCACTTCCACACAGGTACGCGGTGTAATCGTTATGGTGGCTGGGTTCGTCCAAGGTGGTGTAGGGTTTGCGAAGAACAGCTGCGGGCAGTGTTACATACCTAGCTGCACTGCTGCAACCTTGGAGGAGTGCGTGCGCAACACCATGTGTGTGGTATTATGGTGTGTTGTTGGGTTGCAAAGTAGAACTGCAGTGTTAGCTGCACCACTACCACCTGTTGAGTCTACCATTGAAGCTGGGTATCAAATCCCTCAAAATAACCACCCATAAGTGCCATGATGTCATAACCTGCTGCTTCAAAAGCCAAGGACAATAACTGCACCATCATCAAAGGCGGTCGATTGATCATTGCTGTGTTGTCTGTGGTTATCTCTTCTATCTGCAGCTGCAGTCTGCGCCCAAGCGGCTGGCCCTGCACAAGCTCGCGTACATGCGGTGGTCCACTCATTGCTGATGTAACCAACTGTGTGATCTGTGGCTATGTTGTGCAGCTGCAGTCTGCGCCCAAGCGCCTGGCTCTGCACGAAGCCGTCAGCACATCCCACTGGGGCAGCCCAGCAGCACTGTCACATTGCGGTTATTGTCACTCATTGCTGTGTTATCTGTGATTGTATCTCACTACAGCTGCAGTCTGCGCCCATGCGCCTGGCCCTGCACGAAGCTGTCACAACGCCACACTGGGGCAGCCCAGCAGCGCTGCCACATTGCGGCCAGTATCACTCATTCCTGCGACTTCTGAATTCTATCTTATCTGCAGCTGCAGTCTGCGCCCAAGCGCCTGGCCCTGCACAAAGCTGTCACCACACCCCACTGGGGCAGCCCAGCAGCGCTGCCATCTTCCCATACCCTGCTGCTTCAAAAGCCTGTTCTAGGCAAAGAAAAATTGCAACCACCACAAAATGCCATTCGTCACTCATTGCTGTGTTTTTTCCTGCGGTTATCTGTGGTTGTCTTATCTGCAGCTGCAGTCTGCGCCCAAGCGCCTGGCCTTGCACGAAGCTGTCACCACACCCCACTGGGGCAGCCCAGCAGCACTGCGCTTCAGCCGCAGCGGCGGCCGCTTTGGGGTGGTCGGTGAAGGTGGCTTAGTCGGGCTGTGGCGTCAGGACTTCATATCTGCAGTGGACGGCTTGGGGCATGCCGAGTGGGTGGGGCACTGCCTGAGCAAGGCCGGCACTGCGCTGACGTTCCTTGGCGACACCGGCAGCCAGGTGCGTTGCAGGGAGCGTTTCCATGTCATGTGATGCGGTGTTCTTTAGTTACGCAGCAGTGTGCCGCTTTGGGGTCCTTCCAGCGCCTGTGCTGCGCAGATGCTCAGCCCCAAAGGCATCAGCCCGTAAACTTGACATGGGTTCGTGCACGCTTGCCGCATTTGCAGGTGCTTGTTGGGGGCGTGAGCGACAAGGGCGGTGCAGTCGTGCTCGTCGACACGCTCGCACCCCCTTCCAGCGCCTGCGCTGCGCAGATGCTCAGCCTCAAAGGCATGAGCCGGTAACTCTGACACTCAGCCCGTGTGTGCCTCTCGCACTTGACTGTGTGCAGGTGCTTGTTTGGGGCGTGAACAACAAAGGGGGCGCAGTCGCGCTCGTCGACACGCTCGCACCCCCTTCCAGCGCCTGCGCTGCTCAGATCCTCAGCCCCAAAGGCATCACCCAATACCCCTGAGACTCGGCCTGTGCGCATGTTCGCTGCACTCGCCTCTGTGTGCAGGTGCTTGTTGGAGGCGTGAACGACAAGGGTGGCGCAGTCGCGCTCGTCGACACGCTCGCACCCCCTTCCAGCGCCTGCGCTGCGCAGATGCGCATTGTTCAAGGCATCACCGTAGTTAACACCCACTTCGTGCATGCTTGCCAAAATTGTCTGTGTGCAGGTGCTTGTTGGAGGCGTGAACGACAAGGGTGGCGCAGTCGCGCTCGTCGACACGCTCGCACCCCCTTCCAGCGCCTGCGCTGCTCACATTCTCAGCCCCAAAGGCGTTACTCCAACAGCCATCACGCTAGTACCAGGCGCAGCAGGAGCCTCAGGAGGCGCAGGGCCAGGAGCAGTGCTCGTTATTGGTGACGATGCAGGGGCGCTTCGCGGGTTCGACGTGCGAGTGCTTTCCGAGGCGCGGCCGATCTGGTCGGCTAAACCGCACGTTGGCGGAGGAGGTTTGGGCGGTTCAGCAGCTGTCACGTGCGTCACGTGCTGGGATCCGGGAATGGTGGGTGGCAGCAGCGGCATGTCATCTGGAGGGTGCGGCAGCAGCAGCAGCGGTGATGATAGGGATGGTGCTGGTGTTAGCTGCAGCGGCAGCGCCAGCGCGAGTGTGTTCCGGCCACCAAGCTGGCTGGGTGATCTAGTCGTGTCAGGCAGCAGGGATGGCAGTATCGCTGTGGTGAATGCGCATACTGGCAGTACCCTGCAGCACCTCCAGCTGGCGCATTACACGGAGCGGCGCGGCTTGTTAGAACGCGTCGTGGGGAGTAGCGCGAGCAGGGCAGGTAGCGGGGGGTTAGACGATGGTGGTCCGCTGTTGCGGGTGCGGCCTGCAAACGCTGTTGCTGCTGCTGTTTCGGATGTGGCTGCGACAGGGGAGGGTGTGGTGTCTGTTGGTGCAGATGGTGTTGCACGCTTCCACCCGTTGGCCCACTTGCTCAACCATTGGGCAGGAGACGACTACTATTAGCTGGGCAGTAGCAGCAGCTGTTGCACTGATGGGCTGTGTATGCAATGAGCTGAAGGTTTCACTGTGTGCGATTGCTCAATGACTGCTAGTGGTGGCATCTGTGGTGGTTGTGGGCAGGCCCATCCCCGCGGGGATAGAGAGCAGACTGTTAGCAGTACAGCTGTACAGTTGCCTGCCACTGCTGGCAGCATTTATTGCTGCGAAAGGATGTTGTCGAGCATAAGTCTGGATGTCTGTTTACGGGTACTGTATCGCCAGCTGGCAGTCAAGGCCGCCTGTCTCTGCAGCCCCCCAGTGAAACAGTCAATTCCGAAAGCTGTGCAGATGCAGCGGTGCATGCGCAGAACAAGTGGTTGGTCTTGCCGGCAACACACTCGATGCAGGTACCCGCACAGGCCTGCTGCTTCTGCTGTTGTCATGGGAAGGTGTCCCGTGGAAGGTGTTCCATCTGCCTGCAGCTGCTGCCAGCGATGAACACGATGCGAAACGCTCAGCGCACAGAGTCAGCAAAGTAAATCAACGGAAATTATAATTTCGATGCGCTTTGTGCACGCCTGGGATTCGCTGAAAAGGGCGCTATACATCCCAGCTCCGAAACGGCAAGCAGCCTCGTCGAACAATTGAGGACCGAACGTACGTGCTTAACGTTGAATTTACAAAATTCAAAGTTTTCTGGAATCAATAAGCTGTGTGGGCGTGTGTGCTGCAACCCAGCCCAAAGGATTTGGCCTGCAGCAGGAGAGTGCATGGAAGTAATGCACAAGGTAAACAGTTGCTTAGAACGACACTACACAAGGAGTCATGAGCAGACGCACATGATGGTGGTGCATTTATCGCAGCAGCGTACCAGCAGAGCAGCAGCAGCAGCAGCAGCAGTGATGACGCTGCACATGGCATGTATGTATTGAAGTCAAGCTAGCAGTGCATGATGCAGCCTAAATCTCAGCCTATGTGAAACCTGCCTTAGTTTCAGGAATTGATAGCACCTCAATATATATTTGGTGCAAGCATCTTGCATGCCTGCATTCCAGTCCTCAGGCAATCAATCAACATGTCTTGCTTTACAGGCTTCAACCCACGCAACAGCAGCAGCAGCAGCACGCAGCTGTGAACTTCCTTCTGCCTACCCACAAAGCAACGGCAGCAGATGCAGATGTCAGACAGCCATGCATCTCCTACTGGCGCTGGTGCTGCTGTCAGCCAATCTGGCGACAGCAGCTGCAGCTGCAATGTGCGGCCAAGTCTCTGTTTATGTGGCCGGCACCCCACTGGATAGCACTGGCCAACCATCAAGCTATACATTAGGCACAGAATGGGGTATCTTTCCTAACGAACCCCTCACGGAATCCCTGTGCATTCAGGAAGCTGTAGCGCAAAGCATAGAGCCGAAAAAGCTAGTGATGCAGAGTGCAAAGGCAGGCAGCTATGGCATATGCAGCGACGTACGAGGCAGCGATGATGTGAGTGCAAATGTCAATACTATGAGTAAGGCTGGGTGGCCGCGGCTCAGTGTTTCAGGGTCTAGCAAGTCCTGCTGGTGTTCTGAGGGGGGTACTCAGCCATATGTACGGCTGCGTGTGCGGCAAGTAACAAACAGCAGCAGCAGCAGCAGCAGTGTGGACGCTGGCAGCAGCAACAATGGGAGCGTTACGGAGAATGCTCGCCGCAAGTCAACAGGCGCCAGCAGCAGCAGCAAAAGCAGCAGACGGGGCAGAAAGGTGTTAGCAGCGATGATGCCTCTGTGGCCAGGGCAGGGTGAGGAAGAGGATCAGCAGCAGCAGCAGCAGCTTGCGGGGCCAGATGGGTGCAAGGGTGGTGCTCTGCCTGGTACTGCAGGATCGGGTGGCATGGTGCTGATTGATAACTGGTACAGGATAATGAGAGATGAAACGATATGCCAAGACAGTGGGTTGGGCCATAGGTTTGCTGTTGTGTTCAAGCTGTCGGACAAGTGCTGAGCGGTGTGAGCTGGGTTACAGGCTGAGATGTAACTGTTATATGTGGTTGAAATTGAACTTTGGTGACGGAGATGCATGCCTTGCAGATGAGACAAAACAATGACTTCGTCAATTCCAATGTTTGGGGGGCACGCGTGCCTGACTATCTGTGTTTTGTATGTGCATGCCATACCTTGGCATGTGGCGAAATGGCTTGAGGTTGCTGCTCTAAAACATCAAGCTGCTCTGTGGCAGGTCATGGAGGTAGGCTTTCTTTCGGCTTGCTGTGAGTTTGAGACAGTCTGGGCCGCGGTTGTGCACCTGGACAATGCAGCATAGCCTGCGACTGCATGCTGCTTTCCACGGCAGCAGCATGCAGATCATATGTTTGATTGTGTTTCCGTCCATGTTGCGGCATGACGTGTGCTGGCGTGACATTGTACTGGCAGTGGCTGTCATGGTTCAGGTCAAACGTTGCTGTGGCTCCACCCCGCTCCGCTCTGCCTTGAGGGCTTGTTATCGCGTACCTGCGAGTGTCTTGCAAGTGATGCTTTGCATTTCGCTCTCAGAAATGTGCTGATCGTGATTCATGCTTGCTAACCACCGAAACCCTTCTTGCTTGCATGTGGCTTGATTGATCTGCTCCCGTCAACGTGAGAACCGTTGCATGCTTTCCTGCTGCTCGCAACACATCGGACAGCTACGCGGCTTGCGCCTGTCGCTTCGAAGTGCAACAGCAGCAAAGACAGTAGCTTCAGCTTTAGCAGCAGCGCGCAGCACACCGAGCTGTGGCTTGCATGAAAGTCGCGAACTGCAGCGCTATGGTTATGGTTCTGTGTCCTGGATAGCCATGCATGCTGGCAGGGGCGCAAGCTTTCATGGTGAGGGCAGCTGCAGCAGCACAGTCGAGGCAACAACGCAAACAACAAGCCAGGCACTGTGCAGGCAACGACAAGGAAAGAAACACACCTGTGCAGGCGACGACAAGGAAAGAAACACACCACTTTCTCTACAACTGCACTCTCGTTTGAAGTACAACATCTGCATCATACCTGTGGTGCTGCACCAGCAGCTGGTATGATTTCAGTTAGGGACGGTTCAACGGCATACGGCATAGGACTATAATCAAGCCTCACCTGACATGTACCCTCATATTGGCTGCTGCGCCAACTCCTCATATCTGCAGCTGCTACGCCAACAGTGAGCAGCATGGCGCATGTTGCACAGCAGCAGCAAGCTTGCAGGAAACATGCCAGCAGCGCACCTGGCTCGCTGCTGCATAGCAGCAAAGCAGCAATGCTGGCAGCTGGCAGCTATGCTGTGGTTCAGCAGAAGCCTCTGTCAGTACGCAGCAGCAGAGGGCCAACTCTGCCAGCAGCTGCAGCACCAGCACAAGCACATGCAGTGCAGACAACCCCTCAGCTGCTGCTGCAGCACCATCAGCTTGTAACAGTACGACCTAGTAGCAGTGACATGCAGGTGTTAGGCAGCAGCAGCAGCAGCAGTAGTGCGAGACGACCAACCGTCAGTAGCAGCAACAGCAGCAGCAGTAGGGGACCAAATCGCCTGGCAGACAGCCACGATGACACATACAACAGCGACCTTTTGACGTATTGGCGTGACATGGACAGTAGTGAAAGCAGCAGCGGCAGCAGCAGCAACCAGCGCTCGCGGCGACGGCGCAGGCAGCCTCACATGGCTGCTGCTGCTGAGCCAACATCTGCAGCGCAGACCAATCCTTGTGACAGCAGTGAGAGCAGCAGCGGCAGTGGTGGCGGTAGCAGGCACCTCACAAGGCGGCGGCAGCAGCAGCAGCTGGAGCCCAATCTGGTTGCTGTTGTGGCTGAAAGCGACAGCAGTGAGAGCAGCAATGCCAGCAGCAGTGGTGGCGGTAGCAGGCACCTCACAAGGCGGCGGCAACAGCAGCAGCCGGAGCCAGATCTGCTTGCTGTTGTGGCTGACAGCGACAGCAGTGAGAGCAGCAGCAATAGCAGCAGTGTTGGCGGTAGCAGGCAGCGCGCAAGGCGACAGCAGCAGCAGCCGGAGCCTGATCTGGTTGCTGTTGCGACTGAACTGATGAGCATTGCGAACAGTTATGACCACCCAAGCGAAGTGTGGATGCAGCAGCAGCAGCAACAGCAGCAGCAGCAGCAGGCACAACAGTCCAACGTGCACCACCAGCACCGGCCGCAGCAGCAGCAGCAGCAGCAGGCTACCAAAGTGTTACTTTTAGGCATTGACCCAGACACATCTGGTGCCATAGCTGTGGTGTCAGCAGACTTGCTGCCATACTCACAGTTACTCCCTGACCGCTGCAGCAGCAATGACAGCAGCCGCAACCAGCAGCAGCAGCAGCCATTGTTTGGCGTTGACTTGGGCAGTGCGTCTGTGTCGGTGTATGATATGCCGATTGAGCAAGTTGCGCTGAAAAAGAAGAGCAAGGCAGCACCTCAGCGCTACCGACGGTGAGCAAGCTGTGTTTGACTGCTTTGGTTATGCTTTGGTGGTGCTGCATCAGATAGACAGTTGGTGGGTCCATATGGTACGGCTAGCCTTGTGTGTGTGAGATAACCCAGCGCTACCGACGGTGAGCGTGCTGCGTTTGACTGCTTTTGCGGTGTTATGGGCATTGTTGCAAACGACACATCTGCCGTTGTTGCTGCTGCATAAAATAGACAGTTGGTTGGTTTTATATGGTGTGGCTAGCCTTGTGTGTGTGGGATTGCAGCTGTGCAACAGCAAAGCAGGAGTGATTATGGCCTTCAGCAGGTTGTGCTGGTTATATGCGTTGGTGCATGCAGCAGCAGCAGCAGGCTTCACATGTTGTTGCAGCACATGAGGCATCGCAGCAACTGAGGGTTCAATACAGGTCTGATTCTATTGTCTGTGGTTTCTTCCTAACCGCCTTAATGCTCTGCTGTGCCTGCAGGCGGCTAGATATTCCTCGCGCCATTGTGCTGATCAATCATCTGGTAAACCAGCAGCGCCAGCAGCTGCTGCAGCAGCACCAGCAGCAGCAAGCAGCTGCACACACCGGCAGCAGCAGCAGCAGCATGCAGCGACCGCTGCTGCACGCATTCCTTGAAGTGGCAAGCATCATGCCGACTAATGGCAGCCTTTCCACACTCAACCAAGGCTACAGCATAGGCGCCTGGCAGGCGCTGCTGCTGGCGCTAGGGTTTGAGGTTTGCAGCGTACACGCCAAGCAGTGGAAGAAGGGCTTAGGGTTGATAAAGGCTGAGAAAGATGACAGCCGGGAGCTTGCTGCACGGCTGTATGCTAGTGTAGGGCAGTGCCAGCAGCACATCATCAGGTGGGTGAGCGTGGGCAGTACATCATGTACGGGTGATGCCTGGCATCTGCATTTGGCATGGTGGCGGGTCTGCGCCTGCGTGTGCGTTTCCAGCTGGTGCATTTGGGTGCACAGGGGTGCAGTGCTTGTGCTGCGGTGCGTGTAGCACACTGTACGTATGTGTGTAACATGTTGATGATGGATTTCAGTCGTACACACTCAAACCCAATTTGCAGCTGATCTGCTTCTGATCCTCTGTTTTGTCGCACTGTTGTTGCATCGCCTCGTATTACACAGCCGCAAGAAGGATTATGGCAGGGCAGAGGTGCTGCTGATGGCTGTGAGCTGTATTGCAGTCGTACACAATCCGAACGCGGTTTGCAGCTGAACTGTTCCTGACTCTGTTCTCTTGTTTGTGTTGTTGCATTGCTTTTGATCATGCAGCCGCAAGAAGGACCACGGCAGGGCAGAGGCGCTGCTGATCGCTGCATATGGCTGCATAGGCAGTCGTACACAGCCCGTTTATAGTTCTTTAGTTTCTTATTCTCTGTGTTGTTACATTGTCTTCATGGCGTTGATGCTATGGATTAATGGGTAACATGATGATGATGATGATGATTGTCTTCATAACACTTAGTTTCTGATTCTCTGTGTTGTTACATTGCCCTTCAAACACTTTCAAACATGCAGCCGCAAGAAGGACCACGGCTGGGCAGAGGCGCTGCTGATCGCTGCATACGGCTGCATAGGCAGTCGTACACGCTCACAGCCCCTTTATAGCTGATTTGTTTCTGATTCGCTGTGTTGTTGCATTCCCCTTTTAACATGCCTTTATCATGCAGTCGCAATGAGGATCATGGCAGGGCAGAGGCGTTGCTGATCGCTGTGAGGTGGTTTGCAGTCGTACACAGTCCAACGCGTTTTGCAGCTGATCTGTTTCTGACCCCGTTCTGGTCTTTGTGTTGTGGCATTACGTTTGATCATGCAGCCGCAAGAAGGACCACGGCAGGGCAGAGGCGCTGCTGATCGCTGTGAGGTGGTTTGCAGTTGTACATACTCCCACGCATTTGCAGCTGAAGTATTTCTGACTCCGTTCTGTTCTTTTGTGTTGTTGCATTGCGTTTTATCATGCAGCCGCAAGAAGGACCACGGCAGGGCAGAGGCGCTGCTGATCGCTGCATACGGCTGCGGCTGGAGCGCTGAGCAGCCGTCAGGCAGCAGAAACGGCAGCAGCAGCAGCAGAGGCTCCAGCGCTACCCTACGGCAGGGCCCCCTTCGGGATGTAGTGCAGGTTGATGACGGAGGGCATCTGCTGGCGAGCAGCAGCAGTGCTGCTGCTGCAGTGTCTGGTTTGGATGAAGAAGCGGCAGAAGGGTTTGATGAGGACGGTGCTGCAGCTGCAATAGCTGCGGCATTTTTGATCCCTGCTGGTGCAGCGGTGAAAAAGAAGGCAGCAGCTAAGAAGCCAAAGCAGCAGGCCAAGACGCCAAAGGCAGCACCCAGGAGGAAGAAGCAAGGTGATCCGGCAGAAGGGGTGTTGGCTGAAGAGCATGCTGATGCATCAATTGCAGCAGCAGCAGCAGCAGCAGTGCAGCAGAGGCAGCAGCTGCAGCAAGTAAAGGCTCTGGTGGCTTGGTGAAGCAGCCGGCCAAGGCACCACGCAAGAAGCGCACTGCAGCCGTTGAGCAACCCTAACCTACACAGATAGCGCCGCTGAGCAGATGGCGTACGCTTTGATGCTGTGGGTGTGGTACCATCATGATCATGATCAACATCATGATGTTGATTCAACTTCATACCCATAGCCTGCCACTTGCTGTGCAAGGGAGACGAGTTGATTGGTCCAAATCTTTGGGAGGGGGAAGAGAGTGTATGGAAGTAGTACAGCGTCTCCTACTGGTGCTGCCGACTGGTGGACGCCAGACATACGACATAAGCATTGTGCAAGCCTATGCGGCACGTCAATCCCTTGATGCGGCGGGACTCTGGAGTGGCCGCTGGAAATGCGGCAGGACGCTGGTATAACCTGGTGCCATCTGTAACCTTGCTAGTAGCATCTGTATCCTTGCCAGGGCCCACTGCAGAGGCTGCCCCACAGTATCATTGAAGCCTTGGCACAAGATGCCTGACGCACTACGCTACGCCAAAATACCCACACAACCGTCGCAGCACAGTCTGCTGAGGCACTGGTAAGCTCAAGCATATAAGCCAGGTAGTTCCTTGACTCAGGGCTCGGAGCCTCAATTTACATCCCCCCCACCCCTTTATTTGCACCACAGCGTGTGCTGCTGGGCCAACCGACCCATCACTGCATGGAGCTGCTTGTACTCCAACACTGTTCCCAGCGGGTGAACATCATGCCTGGCTGGTACCACCAGGTGGCACCTGATGCCATAGCCAGCCAGACATACTATGCGCCGCGGACATCTCTGTGACTCTCAAGCCAACCGGCCCTCTCACACGCCGTATCTACAATCATATCATGGCTCACAACCTGCTGCGACAGCCTGAGGCTGCTTGCGTGGTACCATCCTCCCTCTCCCCCTCAGCTGCCCTGCCAGCACTGCCGTAGTGATTACGGTACTCGTAACTGGTGCGTCTGGCCAATGTCCAGCTCCAGCAATACCATATTGGCTGTGCTGACAGGCTTGTTGCGTGGTACCATCCTCTTCCCCCCCCCCAGCTGCCCTGCCATACACAGCACTAGCGCTCAGAACTGGTGCGTCTGGCCAATGTCCAGCTCCAGTGACACCATCTTTTTGGCTGTGCTGACAGGCCTGTTGCGTGGCACCATCCTCCCTCCACCCCCAGCTGCCCTGCCATACACAGCACTAGCGCAGCACTGCTCAGAACTGGTGCGTCTGGCCAATGTCCAGCTCCTGTGACACCGCCTTCAGGCGACAGCCTGAGGCTTCTTGCGTGGCACCGTCCTCCCTCTCCGCCTCAGCTACTAGCTGAAGAAGCCTGTCGCCTTCGAGCCGTTAGCAGCAGGCAGTGGCAGGGCCTGCCAGCACTGAGTACTCAGAACTGGTGTGTCTGGCCAATGTCCAGCTCCAGAGACACCACCTTCATCTTGGCTGTCTCTGGCGCACCGCGCAGCCCAGCCACGTAGCGCAGCTTGTGCGGCATGCTGCTGCCCTTGTTCACCTGCGCAGAGCAGCAAGAACACACAAGGCAAGGTGTCAATAAAACGGCGCAAGCAGCATGTCAAGCAGAATGTCATGAAACAAGTTTTTGGTTGACCCAACCACACTGATGTGTACAGATGAACGTGGCACTAGTAGCAAAGGATATCTCCCTGAGAAACCCAAGGTCAGCACTGACTTGATTGCCGTAAGGTTGTAATCTTCAACATGCTACCAACCCAGCCACAGCATCAGCGCCATTGAACGCGGGCCCCACACTGCACACTGACCAACACTGCAGGCCCAGCCCTGGCCGCCAAGAACAGCTGTTGCTTGCTCACGCCAACATCAGCTGTTCGCTGCATGCCAGCTGAAATCGTTGTCACCGTTGGTGAGTCATCAACAACATCAACTGTTGCTACACAGGGACTACGCTGACAAGCAAGCCGCAGATGACCAGCGCTCCGCACCTTGGTCTGCACCGCTGCCGCCTTGGGCTGCCACGTCTGGCTGTCGCCGTCGCGCCTGAAGTGGCTCAGCACCGTCTGTGCACTGTGCGTGGCCTTGGTGTGCAGGTTGGCAAGCGCAATGATCTGCAACACGGGCAGCAGCATCGCCACAACAAGCTGATTTGTTGGATTTGCAGCTGCCTGAGTGTGTTGTGCCCATTGCTAAGACAGTTGCCTGGTGCATGCATTGTTTGACGTAATCAGCGCTTGACTTGCTAGCCCCAGTCGGACAGAAAGCCAATCGGTCCTGTCATGTCACTGCACATGTGGCACACACAACAGCTGCTTTAGAAAGCATGCAGCAGCCCAGCACACCATCAGCCTGCCTGTCGCACTCACCCTCCTCCGCAGCGCCCACTCGTTGTTAGTGCACATGTGGCGAATACAACAGCTGCTTTAGATAGCATGCAGCAGCCCAGCACACCATCAGCCTGCCTATCGCACTCATCCTCCTGCGCAACGCCCACTCGTTGTTATTGCACATGTGGCACACACAACAGCTGTTTCACAAAGCGTGCAGCAGCCCAGCACACCGTCAACCTGCCTATCCCACTCACCCTCCGCCTCAGCGCCCACTCGTTCCACTCATAGTTCACGTCAATGTGACGCTCAGTGAAGTGTGTGGGCGTCTGCGTCTCAGCGTCAACCTTCACAGCAGCCTGACACACCAACGCCATCAACCCCCGCAGCGGCAGCACCGCACACGCTGCACCGCCACTAGCGCTCCCATCCGCCCTGCTGTTAGCCCTGCTGCCTGCTGACCCTGCAGAGCCCACCCTAGAGCCTGCTGCTGCGCCACCTGCTGCTGCTGCTGTCATGCTAGTGAGGCCCAGTGTGTGCGCCAGCAGGGGTGCGTTGTGTACTGCCTGGCGCACTGCATCTAGCGTGGTGGCTGGCGCATCTGCAAAGGCCTGCAGTGATGCGGCGCTGCTGAGGCCATACAGGGCACCACCGTACCTGCACAGGCATGCGGTGTTGTGCAGGTTGCCGTTGGGCCAGTGATGATGCTGCTTGACCAGACCAGAGAGTTGCATCACAGATTATGCGTCTGCCTCACGCATGCACAGAGAAGTACCCAACATTGCAGTGCAGATTGTGCAACACCCTCTGGCAACATAAGCACTGCTGAGCCTCACCTAATACATCCAACCGCTGGGTCAGCCAGCCGCGCCACCAGCACTCCGCTGCCATTGCCAGCACCCGCTCCACCAGCACCAGCTGCTGCACTGCCTGCAATGCTGACTGGGCACATACCTGCCAGCGCCAACTCCTGCACACCACCATCCCCACCAACTCCACCATCTGCCTCTTCCCCTGCCCCTCCATTTGCCTCGATCAAACTTGCACCTGGTGGCACGTACTGCATGGATGCTGGCAGGCTCGCTACCTCTGCCTCGTTCAAGCCCTTGCAGGAAAGTGCTGCTGCACCGTCAGCGCCTAGCTCTGCTGCCACAGCAGCAGCAGTCTGGCCAGAGGAGCTGCAGCTCTGCCTGCCAGGCCGGGCCTTGAAGCCTAGCACCCTGGGCACGCCTGCTGCTGCATCAGCTGCTGCTGCTGCTGCAAGGGCAGCGCAGTTGTCCTCCCAGAGGCGTGCACGCACCAGCAGCAGGCGAAGCTCGCCTGCAAGTGTACAGAACCAACGACAACAAGCAGCAGCCGTTTCAGCTCAAGTAGCACGCTTTGCAACCCACATGCATGCAATGTCCGGGTCTGTGTACATGCATTGCAGCTGCTCTAAGCATTCTGCAAGTGCACCTAGCGAGAGATCATGTGATGCAGCAGCAGCCACAGCCTGAGTCCGCTCACTCACCTGTCAGGGCTAGGTGCAGCCGCCCTGCTGACTCAAACAGCGGGAACACTGCTGCCTTTGCTACACCAGAGAGCCTGTTGGACACGACCTGGGACGCCTGCAGGACACACAAACACATACACAGATGCTCTATATTTAGTCCATTCATCTGTGCTCAGACAGGTGAAGCATGGCAACTGCCGACAACAGAGGGGTTGCGGGACACATATTGGCAGGCCTGCAGGACGCATGTTTGATCCCAACCAACTGGCAGTTGCTTGCAAAACTGCAGCTTGCAGGACAAGTAAGTTGACTCAACACAATGCTCACAGCCCGCTGCAACAGTGTTGTTTTCAATTTCATAACATATGTAAGCTGTCAGATGCTGGGCTAACCATGCCACTGCGCACCTGCGCAAGCGCTGCAGCCACGCCCTCATCCAGTGCATGGCAGCAGCTGATGCCTGCAGCCAAGTCAGCTGCAAGGCGCCGCAGCGACACAGCCGCCTGACAGCAGAACAGCGCAGCCCCCAGCTTCGGCCCCTCTCCACTGCTGCTGCTGCTAGCAACCATATTCGAGCTGTTGTAGTGCGCTAGCGCTGCCTCTGCTTCTGCTGCTGCTCCGTGGATGGCTGCTAGCAGGTGCTGTGCTTGCGGCAGCTGTGCAGCTGCTGAGTTTGGCAGCAGCGGCGGCCCTGCTGCTGTTCCTGCTGCTGCGTTGTGCAGGCAGATGCCGCACGTGACACGAGCAAGAGCCTCCATCTGAATGTTTGCAGGAGGAGAACAGGTGCAGGAATGTTGGTTAGCAGAGCTGCACTTGGTCCTGCAGAACCCAAGATGTTGCATCCTTTCTTCATAGTGAGAGTTGACAGAGCATCGGCGCTCATTGTGCTGGCAGCACAATATTATCTGCTGCAGCGCATCCGGTGGTTTGCAGCAGCTTTTTTTTGAAGTAAATTGGTTACATGGGCGGGACCAAGCAGCTTCCACCTCCTGCTGTTCAACACAAGAAGTAGGAGCACTCCAAAGCACCTGACAGTTGCTGTACTACAGCTATAGTTGAACTAGCACTGCATCTCATGGCCCAAGCATGCAGAACAAGTCAAGTAAACCCATCAAGCATGTTCCTGCAAGCACAGCAGCCCTCATCTGCCTGCTCTTCAACACAAGCACTGCACCTCTTGGCTTACGTATGCACAACAAATGGATTTAACCCCATTTAACTTGTTCCTGCAAGCAACATTCCTCTGTTTTGACCGCACCTGCTGCAGCCTCTCCTGTGCAGGCAGCGTCAGAAAGTACGCCACACCAGACAGCGGAAACGCGCTCTCCACTGCCGCTGAAACCTGAGCCCTCGCAGCTGGCTCTGCTGCAGCCCTTGCTGCAACCCCCATCGCGCAGCACACGTAGTCAACAATGCCCTCAAAGACTGACTGGTAGTCCTGCAAGCCGGCTATCTGCAGGTTGACTTTGCGGTACGCAACAGCTGCTGCGAGGCGGTTGGCGTCTGCTGCTTGCTGCAACTGCTCTGCTTCAACCCTGTCTTGCTGCTGCTTGTGGCTGCGCTCCAAGGCCAGCTGTAAGGCAGAGAGGATGCAGCAGGTGGCACACAGGTTATTGAGGTTGCCTTACGACAGGGCGCACGCAGCTACAGTACCACTGCAGCTATTGCGGCAAAGCTCTCTTCTTTGGCTGGCTCAGCAGTTTCCAGCAAGGTGTGTCCTGTAAGTATGGAGCCCAACTCATCCTTTCCACTGCAGTACAACATGTGCTAAGTTACAGAATATATGGCTGGCACTGACAGGTGCTATCGTAACAGTACCTGCAGTTGTGCTGTGGCTGCTGCGGCAGGGTCTTGAGGCTGCAGCACCTGCTGTGCCAGCCGCTCAGCCATAACAGCCAAGGCATCATCAGGCAACCTGCTGCTGCCGCCACTGCTACTGTAGCCGCTGCTGCTGGTTTTGCTGGCAGCAGGGCTGGTGCGTAGTGTCAGCTGCTGGGTTGCGCTGCTGGGTGCTGCGCCCCAGCTGCCTTGCTCTTCTAGCAAGCATGCTGCATACGCCACCTCAAGGATGTCAGCCTGAGGATAAAGGAAGGGTTATGGAGTTGAATGCACAAGAGGAGGATGAGTTGGAGCTGTGTAGAGACAGACGTGCCCGCCCTTCTTTCCTGCTAATGCTCTGACCCCGCCATGTTCGCATCTGCAGGTGTAAGTGGACTGCCATGCAGGCGCTGTTTACTCCAACCGTGAGTTATGCCGCAGCCCAGCCAACTGCTGCTCCATCAGCTGAAGATAGAAGACTCCGGTCCTCACCTGTGACCCCTGCTGGCGGCATATGCGGAGTGCAGCTGCTGCAACATCCTTCAGGTTGGACTCCATCAGGCCTTCTGCTTGACAGCAGGTGGTAGCTGCTGCAGATGTTTTGCAGCCCACCAAACGTCTCGTACTGAGCAACGTTTGGTGTCGGTCAATGAAGGATGTCGGTGCTGGGACTAGGTCTGCACTGCTGTGCTATGTCAGCTGTTGACACCAGCAGTACTGTACTGTTTACCCGCCGTGCTCGGAAAAGCGCCTGCTGGCGTCAGGCTAGACCACAAATGGTGTTGAAAGCATACTTTGAGTTTTCTTACATGCACAAGTACAGTTGTTCGGGCAAGACGTGGTCTGCAGCGTTGTCTGCACGCCTCAGACGCATGCAGCACTGTATGGGAGGATTTAAGATACCAAAAAAAGCCACCAAACTCTAGTAAATTAATTATGTTTTATGGCTTTCATATAACTCCGCCTGCGCTGGTGACCTGCTTGTCACTTCAGGGACCCTCTGCTATACAGGCTTCTGAGGCAATTCAGCACTGCGTTCACACTGCGTATACCAGTCGTTCTATTCCGTTTCCTGAACGCAGATTGTGATTCTCGTGCGGTGACCAAGCTGTACACACTGTGACACTCCCAGGCGCAGCTCGATCAGTGCTGTTTGGTACGCCAAACCATAGCATTTTGCCAAGCAGCGCTTACTTAGTAGTGTGGTTGCCGCTGCAACAAGCTGAGAGCTGACAAGCAGCAGCAGCAGCACAGCAAGACAGCAGCAGCAGCAGTCCACCAGTGGGGCCATAGTCTCATTAGCACCCAGATCACAACACCCGCCACCATCAGCATCAGCCTCCACAACATCGCCGCCCTGCAGTAAGAGGCTGCAGGGCGTAAGCAGCAGCAGTAGCCCAACAGGAGCAGCAGCTGCACAGCTACGCAATGCCGCTGGTCATAGCTAAGACAGTGCTGCCAGATGCAGCAAAGTTCTACTTAGCTGTTGGCAGAATCTTTGGCATTGGCCGAGCACAGGGGCTGGCCATTGCAGAGGAGATAGGCATCAGCAAGGAAGCGCGTGTAGCAGACTTAAAGGCACACCATGTGCAGCAGGTGAGCCTATGCGTGTGTAATCAAGACAGTAAACGAAGCAGTAAAGGAAGAAGGTGGTGCAGGGCATGCACAGGACAGCATCGCATACTCCAGTATGTGCCTTATTGTTCGGCATCTGCTGCAACAGTCAGCACAGCAGCATGATGCGGTCCTGCATTACTCCATGCCGGTCGGCCATGCACTAACCTATACATCACAGTGCTGTGCTGCACCACCACTGCATGTGCATGCATCACCCCACCAAGCACTGTGCAGTTTCTTCATAGCGTGCTGCTTGAGGCAGTGCATTGCCGCATCATGGCAGCACAATCGCGAGTGCCAGATTGCCCAACTTTGCATGTGTGGTGCGTAGATGCAAACGCAGACGCAGGTTGCAGGTGCAGATGCAGTTGCAGGCTTGGCCCTAACTACCCCTTACCACTGTTTGTGCCGCTGCACATGCATGCGCGCAGGTTGTGGCGCTGATCAACGAGCGCTACAAGGTCGGCGATGAGCTGAAGCGCTCCATCCGTGACGACATCGTGCGCCTCATAGAAGCAAAGACATACAGGTGAGGCCATGTAGCAGATACTCGCCTGGTGCTCACAAGCAGCAGCAGCAGCAGCCTCATTGTGCGCCTCATTGAAGCAAAGACGTACAGGTGAGGCAACGTAGCAGCCGCAGCAGCAGCAGCCATCAACAAAGTTGTATGCAGAGGCAGGGCTTGCCAGCACAATCTTGCACCTCATAGAAGCAAAGACATACAGGTGAGGCATCTCTTAGCATGCGCAGTTGCCTAGGTTGCGTAGGTTTGTACTCAAGCAGCCGCCGCCGCCGCAGCAGCAGCAGTCAGCAGTAGGCAAAAATCAATTGTATGAGATGCAGGGACGGCTAACCCACATCATTGGCACACAGAAAAGCAACAGCATCACATGCAGGGCTTGAGCATCAAGCAGCTGTGCATCTGATAACGTTGTGCAGTGGCAGCCTGCACATGGAGCATGCCCTTTCTTGCTTGCATTAAGTGGGCGGTTGTGAAATGCGGCATGCGCAAGCAAGCCTCGACCTGTGGTGTACTTCTTGCTGATGCGATGCTGCGCTGCTGCTGCTGCTGCTGCCATTATCGTTTCCTGCAGGGGCAAGCGGCATGCGTTGGGCCTCCCAGTGCGTGGCCAGAACACAGGCACGAATGCACAGACAGCGCGCAAGTTCAAGCGGCACATAATGTATGACGTCAAGTAGATCAGCTGCAGGATTGTGCGCAGCGTGCTCTGGAAAGGGCTTATGTAGAGCGCCGGCTGCAGCATGTCAGGCCGGGTGTGAAAACCAGCAGCAGCACTCTAGCAGAAATGCGGCGTGTCAGGCCTGGTGTGGCTATTTGGGGTTCTGCGCAGCATGTTTGGTGCCAGTTCAGCTATTCTCTCGGCAGGGGTTCATGTACCGCGCCGGCTGCAGCATTGTGCGGAGCATGCTCTGAAGGGGTCTATGTTGAGCGCCGGCTGCAGTATGTCAGGCCTGGTGTGAATATGCAGCAGCACTTGGGCAGAACAACATGGTGTGTTAGGCCTTGTGGTGTGTCTGTGCCTGTTGGGGCTGCTGCCAGTTTGGTGCCAGACTGGTGCTGATTTTGTCAGTTTCTCTCAGTCACTGAGAAGTTACCTGCTTTTATTCTACTGTTGTGGTGTCGCGGCAACTGCTGGAAGCGTCCTATTGTATGCTGTTGTATGTAGTTGCGTGCTCCACTGTGTTGGCGTGGATTCAGGCGTGCTGATGCCATCAACAGTACTAGTAGCGCCATTCTTTGCCATGTATGTTTCCTGTGTGTGCGCTCTGCGGTTGTGATCTTCATTCGATGAGCAGTCACTTCCAGTTGAAG